>JAJTUV010003114.1:0-141230 GCA_021653895.1 Mastomys natalensis | reverse complement strand
CCTGTCAGAAGGAGGCTGCATATGCCAGAGTGAGGGCGGATATTCAGAGCTCCCCACCACTAGGGGAAGGGGAGGGGTGTAGGGGGAAGAACTAAGAGGCTTGATTAGGAGGGGTAAGTGTGTAATATGTAAATGAATAAAAATACCAGTAAATAAAATAAATCAATAGAACTAAAATAGATAATACTTTTCATGCCAAATCCACCCAAATCTTCCCTACTTTCCCACCCACTTAACTTCGTGTCCTTTATTTCTTCTTTCTTACTTTTCTTCCTTCCTTCCTTCCTTCCATGTATTCCTCCGATCTTTCTTTCCTTTATTCCTCTCTAAAAAAAAAAAAAAAAAAAGAAGCACACAGAATAATCTCACTAAAATAGAAACTGAAATATACAACCTGAAGGCCAATAAGACAAAAAATATTGCACAGACAACAGTATATGAGCAAAATAGTCTGCAAAAATATCTTTGAATTCCTTCTGTGTTGGACATTTACTCCTGCATATATAAGATTTCAATAGGAGTCACATTTTGCTATGTTAAATTTTCTCCTAGATCCATGCCTTATCTAGTCTCAAGTATTTTGCATTTCTTGGAGTATCAGGCAAGAATTTTAATAGAGAGTATCTGGATCTTTCTACAATGACTGTACCACTGTTAAACCAGCATATCTTTCAGGAAGGTTACTACTGTAAGTAACAGTATGTAGCTTTGTAGCTCATTAATAGTCTCCCCTGGTAGTTAACAAAGTAACTTCCAGGAATGTGAAATCTATTCAGTAGCTCTGAAGCCTCTAGTCATGTATGAGATCAAGTTCTCCATATCTCATGAGTTTGGAATTGTCTTTGTAAATGTGACTTTACTTTTATTTAACATATTATTCAATATATTTTGATAATATTCTTTCTCCTTCTCCAACATCCCAGACACTCTACAAATCTCTGACTCAATTTTATCTCTCTTTGCCTCCTCTCTCTCTCTCTCTCTCCTCTCTCTCTCAAAAGCCCCAAAATAAATCAAACAAACAAACAAACAAAAAAGACAAAAAATGAGAATCAAAACTGAGAAATATAGACAAATAAATAATAAGAGAAAGAAACAACAAATCAAAAACAAAAATTATGCCGAGCCTGTTCCTTCTGGCTGGGGCAGACACTTAGCTGGTCTACTCCTGTGGAGACACGTGATCCTGAGCCATCCTAGAGGAGCTGCTGTACTCAGGGCAGCAGGATTTCAGGCTCTCCGAGGTGGCCTGAGCCGCAGGAGTTCTTCTACCCAGGAGCTTAGGATCACAGGAACATAGAGACATCTGGAATCTGAGGAGTTCTGACACAAGCAAGATAATTGGAAAGACAGACTCCAGTCAGACACAGTGAGCACAGGTAACACTAGAGTCAACCAGATGGTGAAAGGCAAGAGCAAGAACACAATCAACAGAAACCAAAGTTATTTGGCATCATCAGAACCTAGTTCTCCCACCATAGCAAGCCCTAGATACCCCATCACAGAGGAAAAACAGGATTCAGAATTAAAATCACTTCTCATGCTGATGATAGAGGATTTTAACAAGGACATAAGTAACTCCCTTAAAGAAATACAGGAGAACACAGTTGAACAGGTAGAAGCCCTTAAAGAAGAAAGACAAAAATCCTTTAAAGAATTGCAAGAAAACACAGGTAAAGAGGTAGAAGCCCTTAAAGAGGAACACAAAATTCCCTTAAATAATTGCAAGAAAACACAACCAAACAGGTGAAGGAATTGAACAAAACCATCCAGGATCTAAAAATGGAAATAGAAACAATAAAGAAATCTCAAAGGGAGACTACCCTGGAGATAAGAAAATGTAGGAAAGAGATCAGGAGTCATAGATGCAAGCATCACCAACAGAATACAAGAGATAGAAGAGAGAATCTCATGTGCAGAAGATACCATGGAAAACATTGACACAACTGTCAAAGAAAATGCAAAATGCAAAAAGCTCCTAACACAGAACATCCAGGAAATGCATGACACAATGAGAAGACCAAACCTAAAGGATAATAGGTATAGATGAGAACGAAGATTCCCAATTTGAAGGGCCAGTAAATATCTTCAAAAAGTTATAGAGGAAAATTTCCCTAACCTAACAAGATGCCCATAAACATACAAGAAGCCTACAGAACACCAAACAGACTAGATCAGAAAAGAAATATCTCCCGTCATATAATAATCAAAACATCAAATGCACAAAACAAAGAAAAAATACTAAAAGCAGTAAGGGAAAAGGTCAAGTAACATATAAAGGCAGACCTATAAGAATTACACCAGAATTTACACCAGAGACTATAAAAGCCAGAAGATCCTGGTCTGATATCATACAGACCCTAAGGTAACACAAATGCCAGCCCAGACTGCTATACCCAGCAAAACTCTCAATCACTATGATGGAGAAACCAAGATATTCCATGACAAAACCAAATTTGCACAATATCTTCCCACAGACTCAGCACTTCAAAGAATAATTGATGGAAAACGCCAACACAAGGAAGGAAACCACAACCTAGAAAAAGCATGGAAGTAATCTTCCAATACCCCAAAAAAGATAGCTACACAAACATAACACCTCTAATAACAAAAATAATAGGAAGCAACAACCATTTTTCCTTAGTATCTTTTAACATCAACGGACTTAATTCTCTAATAAAAAGACAAAGACTATCAGACTGGATACATAAACAGGACCCAGAATTTTGCTGCATGCAGGAAATGTAACTCTGTGACAAAAACAGACCCTAGCTCAGAGTAAAAGGATGGAAAACAATTTTCCAAGCAAATGGTCTAAGAAAACAAGCTGGAGTAGCCATTCTAATATCAAATAAAATCGACTTTCAATCAAAAGTAATCAAAAAAAAAAGGAAAGACACTTCATATTCATCAAAGGAAAAATTTACCAAGATTAACTCTCAATTCTGAACATCTAAGCTCCAAATGCAAGGGCACCCACATACATAAAAGAAATTTTATTAAAGCTCAAAGCACACATTGCACCTCACACAATAATAGTGGGGGATTTTAACACCCGGATCACTGCAATGGACAGATCATGGAACAGAAACTAAAAACAGACACATGGAAATTAACAGAAGTTATGAACCAAATGGATTTAACAGATATCTATAGAACATTTCATCCTAAAGCAAAAGAATATACCTTTTTCTCAGCATCTCATGGTACCTTCTCCAAAATAGACCATACAATTGGTCACAAAACAGTCCTCAACAGATACAAAAAGATTGAAATAATCCCTTGCATCCTATCAGATCACCACGAAGTAAGGCTGGTCTTTAATAATGAAAAAACCAAGGGAAAAACCCCATGCATGTGGAAACTGAACAATGCTCTACTCAATGATGACTTTCTCAAGGAAGAAATAAAGAAAGAAATTAAAGACTTCTTAGAAATTAACGAAATGAGGACACATCATACCAGAACTTGTGGGGGCTCCATGAAAGCAGTGCTAAGAGAAAAAACTCATAGCTCTATGTGCCTACAAAAAGAAATTGGAGAGAGCACACATTAACAACTTGACAGCACACCTGAAAGCTCTAGAACAAAAAGAAGCAAATACACCCAAGAGGAGTAGGCATCAGGAAATAATCAAACTCAGGGCAGAAATCAACAAGTAGAAACAGAAAGAACTATACAAAATATTAAAAAAACCAAGAGTTGGTTCTTTGAGAAAGTCAACAAGATAGATAAAACCCTTAGTCAGATTAACCAGAGGGCACAGAGACAGTATCCAAATTAATAAAAAAGAACTGAAAAGGGGGACATAACAACAGGAACTTCAAAAAATCATCAGATCCTACTACAAAGGCCTATACTCAACAAAACTGGAAAATCTGGATGAAATGGACAATTTTCTAGACAAATATCAGGTACCAAATTTAATCAGGAGCATATGAACCATCTAAACAGTCCCATAACCCTAAAGAAATAGCAGCAGTCATTAAAAGTCTCCCCACCCAAAAAGCCCAGGACCAGATGGTTTTAGTGCAGAATTCTATCAGACCTTCAAGGAAGACCTAATACGATTTCTCTTCAAACTATTCACAAATAGAAACAGAAGGAACACTACCCAATTGTTCTATGAAGCACAGGTACACTCATACCAAACCTCAGAAAGACCAACAAAAATAGGAGAACTTCAGACCAATCTGTCTTATGAATATCGATGCAAAAATACTCAATAAAATTCTAGCAAACCGAATCCAAGAACACATCAAAACAATCATCCATCATGATCAAGTGGGCTTACCCCAGGAATGCAGGGATGGTTCATTATTTGGAAATCCATAAATGTAAACCACTATATAAACAAACTCAAAGAAGAAAAACACATGATCATCTCACTAGATGCTGAGAAAGCATTTGACAAAATTCAAAATCCCTTCATGTTAAAAGTTTTGGAATGGTCACGAATTCAAGGCCCATACCTAAACATAGTAAAAGCAATATACAGCAAACCAGTAGCCAACATCAAACTAAATGGAGAGAAAACTTGAAGCAATTCCACTAAGATCAGGGACTAGACAAGGTTGGCCCTCTCTAGCTACCTATTCAATATAGTACTGGAAGTCCTAGCCAGAGCAATTAGACAACAAAAATAAGTCAAAGGAATACAAATAGGAAAGGAAGAAGTCAAAATATCACTATATTCAGATGATATGATAGTATTACTTAAGTGACCCCAAAAACTCACCAGAGAACTCCTCAACCTGATAAACAACTTCAGCAAGGTGGCAGGTTATAAAATCAACTCGAAAAAAATCAGTAGACTTCCTCTACATGAAAGATAAACAGGCTGAAAAAGAAATTAGGGAAAATGACACCCTTCACAATAGTCACAAATAATATAAAATACCTCGGGGTGAATCTAAACCAAGCAAGTGAAAGATCTGTATGACAAGAACTTCAAGTCTCTGAAGACAAGAAATAGAAGATCTCAGGAAATGGAAAGATCTCCCATGCTCATAGATGGGCAGGATTAATATAATAAAAATGGCCATCTTGCCAAAAAGCAATCTACAGATTCAATGCAATCCCCATTAAAATACCAACTCAATTCTTTACAGAGTTAGAAATAGAAATTCTCAAATTTACTTGGAATAACAAAAAACCCAGGATAGGGAAAACTATACTCAACAATAAAAGAACTTTGGAGGAATCGACATCCCTGACCTCAAGCTGTCTACAGAGCAATAGTGATAAAAACTGCCTGGTATTGGTCAGGGACAGGCAGGAAGATCAGTGGAAATAGAATTGAAGATCCAGAAATGAACCCACACCTTGGTCATTTGATCTTTGACAAAGGAGCTAAAAACATCCAGTGGAAACAAGGGACAGCCATTTTCCACAAATGGTGCTGGTTCAACTGGAGGTCAGCATGTAGAAGAAGAATGCAAATCGATCCATTCTTATCTCCTTGTACAAAGCTCAAGACCAAGTGGATAAAGGACCTTCACATAAAACCAGACACACTGAAACTATATATAAAGAAGGTGGGGAAGACCCCACAAATACCTAGGCACAAGGGAAAAGTTCTGAACAGAACACCAATGGCTTATGCTCTAAGATCAGGAATTGAGAAATGGGACTTCATAAAATTGCAATGTTTCTGTAAGGCAATGGACACTGTCAATGGACAAAATGGCAACCAAAAGATTGGGAAAAGACTTTACCAATCCCACATCTGATAGAGGATAAAATATCCAATATATACAAAGAAACAAGGAATTGACTCTAGGCAACCAAATAACCCAATTAAAAAGAGGGTTACTGAGCTAAAAAAAAGAATTTTCAACTGAGGGAAATGCAAATGGCCGAGAAAGCACCTGAAGAAATGTTCAGCATTCTTAGTCATCAGGGAAATGCAATTCAATATAACCCTGAGATTCCACCTCACACCACTCGAATGGCTAAGATTCAAAAACTCAGGTAATAGTAGATGCTGGCGAGGATTTGGAGAAAGAGGAAACACTCCTCCATTGTTGGTGGGATTGCAAGATGGTGCAACCACTCTGGAAAACAGTCTGGCGGTTCCTCAGAAAAATTGGACATATCACTACCTGAGGACTCAGCTATACCACTCCTGGGCATATATCCAGAAGATTGCTCTAACATATAACAATACATATGCTCCACTATGTTCATAGCAGCTTTATTTATAATAGCCAGAAGCTTAGAAGGAACCCAGATACCCTTCAACGGGAAGAAGGGTTTAAAAAAATGTGGTAAAACTTACACAATGGTAATTTACTCAAACTATTAAAAACAAGGGAATTCAATAATTTTTAGTAAGGGTTTGGAACTAGAAAATATAATCCTGAGTGAAGTAACCCAATCCAAAAAAAACAAATGGTTTTCACTAAATGATTATTGGTTTTTAGAAGAAGCTTGAAATACACAAGATTCAACTCACAGACCCATAAAGCTCATGAAGAATGAAGATAAGTAGGGGGTGGCTTCTTCCTTCTTAGAAGGAGTAAAAAATATCAGGGGGAGCAAATATGGAGCATAGTGCAGGACAGAAACTGAAGGAGGAGCTGTCTACAGCCCCATTCCACCTGGTTTATCCATCCCATGTGCAGTCACCAAAGGTAGACGTTGATGTGGATGTCAGGATGTACATGCTGACAGGAGCCTGATATAGCTGTCTCCTTAGAAGTCTGCAAGAGTCTGACTTATTCAGTGGCAGATGCTCACAGCTAACCATTAAACTGATCATGGGGTTCCCAATAGAGGATTAGAGTGAAGACTGAAGGAGTTGAAAGGATTCATGGACCCCATGAGGAGAACAACAATATCACCCAACCAGAGCCCCCAGGGTCTAAACCACCAGCTTGGGAGCACTTAAGGAGGAAACCCATGGCTCCAGCTATATGTTCAAGGGTGTTATAGGTGGGAGAATAAAATCCTTGGTCCCATGAAGGCTGGACGTCGTGGGGGGGGATTCGAGGGGTGGGGAGGTGAGTGGGGGGGGTGTAGGTGGGGGTACACCCTCATAGAAGCAGGAGGAGGGGATATGGGATAGGGAGTTCTGGGAGGGAGGGGGAAAGGGGGGGGTAAGGGGAGAACATGTGAAATGTAAATAAAATTTCCATAAAATAATAATAAAATTACTTAAACAGGGACAGATACAGACACACACACACACAGCCAAACTGGAGCACATTTTATGTTAATCAACTATTCCTAGGTATTGCATATGTCATGAAATGGGGTTTGTTATATCCAGTGACACTTAATTGGCAAAAAGAAAAAAAAAAAAAACGATTTATAGTTTTTCTCCCAACAAATATCAATTGAAAACTGAAGGGTTATTTTACTTGGCTTTAATAATTGCTTGGAGGTAACCCCCTAATCTACTCTTCTAACTGTTGGCCTAGCAATCTCCACAGCAGTGTAACCCAGATACTTGCTGTTTCTCCTGACTGTTTTTCATAGTTCCTCTCCCTCCCCCTCAAGGTGGCTCCCTCCTCTCTCCCTGCCACCAGGTCACTCCAAAATCCTTCTCCCTCTAATCCCTGCAATAATGCATGTAGTCAGTTTTATTTAACCAATAGTTTTAAATCAAGGAAACACACGTTTGCACAACTAAAGCTTGTAAACAGAAGAAGTCACTCATAGGCCTAGACCTTCCAGTATTACAATACATAGCAGCAGACCAAAACTCAACAGCAAACAGCTTTCTGCTTAGGGGTGGATTTTTTGTGTCCCCGGCTCCTCTTCCATATGGTATATTTTCTACTTTGAACTTGTGCAGATTTTGTGTGTGCCATCATAGTTGATGTGATTTCAGATGTGAAACAGTCCATATTTATCTGGAAAATGTTTTTGTCTTAATGTCATACAACACCTCCTGTTGTTACAATATTTCTGTCTTCTCTTCCTGAGCATTGATGGGAGGGATTTGGTAAAGAAACCAGCTGTAGGGTGACAGCTCAAAAGCTCTAAATGTTTGCATATTGTCCAAGCGCTGGTCTCTAATATCTACTGCAAAGTCAGCACTCTTTCTTTCCCCTTTGATTACTATAATTCGCTTTTTATCAGTTATTTTCCATTTTTTCTAACTTGCGACTTATGGGACTTTCTAGTTGTGAAATCAAATGACCAGAGCATACATTAAGCCAAGTCACTATGCCTCTGATAATAAAAAAAATATAAATATTTATCTAGCCCCAAACTTACATCTATTTCTAGCATTCTTTACAGATTCTTCAGGACTGAAATTTTATTTTAATTTGTGTTGCAACTTATGATATATTATTATAATTATGGATACTCAAAATTTATTAAAAAAAATCAAAGAAAATGTGGTAATACAAAACAGTTCATTTTACAAAAATTAAATTGTGGAATCTGATAGTTAAACTTTGGGGGAGGGAAAAAGAAAGTGTAATGGTAATTTGTTCCCATCAGAAGATAGAATTATCCTTCAAGGTTGAGTGGATATAATTGGCCCACATATAACTCTCTTGACAAATAGTGCCTTCAGGCAGTGTGGCTGTAATAATTGTTCAATTACATACTTTTAGCTTTCAAATGACCAAAGCCATTATTATGCATCACATTAATAGATATACAGACATATTTTAAGCACATGGATTAAATGCTTTCTGTTTCCTTTGGAGGTTTAGTTTAGCTTAGAAAATTAAGCTGTATTATAATTATGAATAATTTTTAGTAATTGTAAATTTAATTCCCTGTAATCTAATAATGATGATTACTCTCTAATCAAATGATTTTACCAAAAGCAATTTTAGTCATACAATCAAACTACAAGAGTAATTCTTGTGAATGTAATAAAATCAGTAAAATATATTTATTTTGTTTTAAAGTAACAGTTGAGTATTTTAATAATAAACATCTAATATATGAAATATGAACATATTTAGGCAACTTCAAACATTCAAAGTACTTGAGTGATAGTATTTTTATATACTTGTTTTGCATCAAATATGGTTATTCTATCATCCATCTATCACTATTATTAATGAAGAAGCTGCTACATTGGGTGTAATATTTTTGGTTTATTAATACACTATTTACAATGAATATAATATTTACATTGAAGTTACATAAATGTCATTTATTATATATCCATTATGAATATGAATGCAGTTAATTTATAATTATGTTTTTTACTGAGTATATCTTTTAAGCATAATATCATACTATTTCCATAATGAATGACTTAATTCACTTTTTGTATTCTAATAGAAAAGTTTGTTTATCTCTGTCATTTTTACCTCAAAAAAAAAGTAGTTTCACACAACTGTCATAGTAGAATCTGTGGCATTTTTTTATTTCTGTAGATGACAGATTTTTAATTGATAAATGGACATTGAAAATATAAGGTCAAAAGAGATGTATCATAATGCATTACACAATGAAAATACTGAATCACAGGCAAGATAAAAACAAGTTAGAATTTATATATATATTTATATATATATATAACAGGCTCAAAATGGCATTGTCTTGAAATGATATCCCAGACTAAGCATAATTTGTCATTAGATCCAATCATTAATGAAAAATATGGTCACATGAGTTGCTTTTCATTTATCCTTACTGGTATTCTTAATAATAAATTTGAAGACAAAGTAAAATATAGGTATATGTATGCAAAGAAGAAATACTGTATGTCTTATGAAAAAAGAACCTAAAAATAAACATCCAAAGAAAGGAGAATCATTAATATCAGAAGGAAATTATGCCAATGTCCAGATGTTTATCTTCTAACTTCAAGAACTGTAAGCCAATATAATACTGTTGTTTTAAGATTCCTCTCATTTTATACTTTATTAGACAACTCAGTCTATATACACATGCATATTTATGTACACACTTTTAAAAAATATTATAAAGTACTATATACAGTGTATAAATCCAATTTTATTTTTTAGTTTAATTATTAAATATTTGTAAACAATAGAAAAACAAAATAAAATCAGAATTGTTACTAGTGGAAGCATATATATGACTATGACGTGAATATAATAAATGCTTTGTTTCAGTTTTATTAAGATGAGTGGAATAAATCTATATTTTTGAACATGAAATATAATATATTAAGTAAAAATAACTTACCGGAAGATGTAATTTCATGTTATTAATATATTTTATAATGAACAATTAAAAGCATACCAGTATATAATTTTGATGTATATTATAGTATTTATTTTTATATGATAGTTATAATGTTATTTTTTGATGAGTTTAGAAGAATTTAACTAAGAAAAATTTAAACAAATTCAAACAATTCTCCATCTTGATTATGTAGTCTTTAAGAAAAGTAACAATTATTTTCATTTATGTGTAATAAATTACTTACTTTTATGATATCAGGATTGTTTGTTTCAGGTTTAACATATTTTTATAAACATTCTGTGAATGTGTGGACAAAAAAAAACATTAGATAAATGAGTGTATTGTGTAATTTTAGAAATATTATGACTTATCTCAGTGACCCTCAATCTAAGCTATTGATATATACATTTCCTCTAAGTTGATTTTTCTATTTCTGTGATTCTAGGTTATGGGTGTTATATTTTTAAAATACAATTAACATTACTTTAAAACATATAATCAGTGTGGCACTTCTTAGAACAAAATGGTCATTGTCTCAGGCAAATTTTGTGAGATATGTTTTGGTTTGTCATTTCTTGAGAATCCATAGTTAATTTCACTATTTGTATTCCAACCTAGTTGTTCTCTAAGATAAATACAAGTCCTTCTGAGAGGCAGCAGTAGGTGGGAAATATTCAGCAAAAGGGTGAACACCAGTGGGAATGTTTCAGCAAGTTACTAGGTAAGCACAGAACTTCTAATTTTTTCATGAACTAGACTAATGCGTGCCATGTGCTAAGCTTTTCTTGAAGTTTAAATTAGAGTTGTTCTTCTTCAAAATGCAAGATTTGCAATCTACCTCACAGAAAGGTGGTATTGTAGTAATTTTCCAACCTTTAAAAAATCGATACTCATTTCTAGTCCATCCAGCCCTTCCCAAGTTTGCATTTTGACATTTTTGCAAAATTACTCCTAGCATCCTTGTAGTAATGCACATTGATTGCAACACACTTGATCAGAGACAAAGCAATAAACTGCAGTCCCTGATGCTGCTAAAGTCAGCAAATAAACCAGTTATGGTTTCATTTTCTATTTTTTGCTTTTTAGGCTTTTTTTTTTGTTTAGTTTTATAACAGTGAACTGGTGTGCTTTTGTCACACAAGGCTTTGCTAAACCATCTAAGCTAACTTCATTATCTCAAATGTTAATAATTGCATTTCAATAATGGCTTTCATTAAAAGTGCCTCCAGGAGCTTATCACACATCAATTTAAGGTACAGCACGCCCCTGTGCAGCAGGTCAGGATTATTATATCCTCTGAGACACAATGAGGTTACTGACTGAAGGTCATGGAGCAAATTAACTATCAAGTAAGTAGCAAAGAACCACAGTTCAAACTGAACTCTTGCTTTCTCATAGTATAAACATTGGATTTCTCAATCTTATCTGTATCTCAAGTAATCTTTGATTAAAAATGAAGAATAAATTCAAAACTCAAATAGTATAAATCTAAAATATAGAAATTTACAAAGATTAAACAACTGTGATCTACATAGATTTATCAGCTAATGTCAAAACTTTTACACCTTGCCAGGGTTTTTTTATTCCTTGCACATGAAAGTGCTTGCAAGATATTTGGATTTGAAACATTAATACTGACAATTATCCTTAAGTATAATTTTCTCATAAATCCTCTAAGTAAGATTGCACTTATATGTGGGTTAATTTCTTCCCTCCACTCACTCTTTACTTCTAGATGTCAAGTAAGTAATCAGGATTACACACTCTGAATAGCTAATCACTGTCATACTGTGGCAGGAGCTAAAATAAGTAGTTGATAAAGAAATAATTGCTTCTTGATGGAGCAGTAACTGCTAGGGAAAGTATGTCTTTTTGATGGGCACTTTATTATAGAGCACTATAACATTTTCTCTGGAAAGAAAGTTGCTAGAAAACCACTGGAAAGCAAAATTAAATGATGGAAATTTTAGACACATCACTGTACTCAGTCTCTATGCTTCTTAGTCTAGTAAGATAAAAAATAAAGGGAGGTATGGTAAAGTTTTACCATACAAAGAATTGAATTTCAAAGTTTTCATGGGCATCACATAGAATTATATAATACCTTCAATCCAAAACATGTATACTAGAATCATTGGACATATTTGCTTTAAAAGGTGATGAAATGGTATGTAAATCATTTGGTAATGTTGTAAAAAATTACACATTTCAGAAAAGCAACCATGTGCTGAAGCTTACTGTTCATATGGGAGATAGGTTATTTAATAAATGTATTTATTAATAGTAGATATTGAATATTATATGTTTTAAGGTTATTATTCAAACATAGTTTATAATTGATTTGAACTAGTCATTGACTATGTTAATCCAATTGTGGACTATTTTATTGACAAGAATGAAAATCTGTTTTGTCATATAAATCATCAACTTCTATAGCACAATTATGTTCTAGCAAAGAAGTTCTCATGTTTAGCTGTTGAATGTAAAAACTACCCTAGTTTTTACACAGCTTTTTATACCATTGCACATTTATTCAATTTAAATATATATTTAATTTATTTAAATGATGCGGGTGAATTTATCTTTTTCCTGTGATTTATTTATGCTGCTGACATTTTTGTGTATCATAGTTTCATATGTATTTCTTAAAATCATTCAACTGAGAAAAGGTTTAACAAATTAGCATGAAGTTTTAATATTAAATATATACTCTGGAAAGTATTCAACATCTATAGCACAATTTAACAACTGAAAATGGCTTTAGTCCTCAATCTCTATTTACTGACATTGCGAGAACCTGGATATTCTAGGCAGGAGTATATCCAGGATGGAAAGGCTATGAATTTTTACAATTCTAATATAATATCTTGTATTCAAACAATTGCAGACCAATCTGATATGTAGAAATCACTACTCAACATATACTTTCTTGAATTTCATTTGAAAAGTTATGATTAGGTCTAGCTCAACGAATGGGATGAAACTATGAAGGTTGAACAGTCAGAGCCTGACAGTACACGCAGGCCAAGAGTTAAAAAACATGGATCAGTAGAAAAGATCAAAACCAACACTGGGTGGGGGTGTCTCAACTAGAAGGTTTCAAACTCACTAAAAGTAGACTTGGGACTTGGGGCAGGTAGTAAAGGCACCGGCCATATGGAATCCCACAGTAGGCATGGGAAGCAGCAGTCTGTTTTGAGAGAGGGAGTACTTTTAAACTGGCAATTGTTTTAACTTGTTGATCAAATATTTCCATCTACTGCTTCTGTATCTACAATATTTATCAAGAGACATTTTGTAATTCAGCCATTATATGGCTCCTACAATCCTCACAGGACACCTAGCTTTTTCTCCTCTAATAGTTTTTATCAAAGACCTATGTGACGCTTCTAGCCATGCTTTTTACTCTTTCCTTATACAGGAAAGAGAATCATCATCTATGCATAATGGTATCTATTTAAGTGTATCAAAGTGGTTATATACTAGTTCAAAAATTTTAAACAAATGCATGATATTCATTAATAGTTTTGCATTGGTGAAATGTGAGTCAAAAGAAAAAATGTATATTTTCTAGAGAAATCTAGGTTTTCAATATTAAATTAACATATATTAATATCTAAATTTATTCTAAGGGTTGAGAACAATAAATAATCACCCACAATTGTGTATCTAGAGACATCTTTATTTTGAACCCTCAGGCTTATTATTTTGACTGATATTTACTATTCCCATTCAGAGTTTCCTAAATGCATATCATGAAATATAAATTTGCAGTGATAAAGCCTTTAGGTAAAAGAATATAAAAATTATGTTAATTTTATGAATTAAGGGAAATATGTAAATTAATTTACATACATATATCAACTAGAAAAGAGAACTAGATATAAACATTGAGGAAAGTAGGGATCATTTATTAAAATGATAAAAGAAAAAAAAAGCCTACAGACAATTGATACATTCACCATAAATTACATGTAGATATACATGTAAAATTTTCTAGATTCATCTGAAACAATTAATTTAAAACTAAATAGAAACCAATAACTCAAACATATCCCAAATTAGGTTATTGATAGACTAATAAAAGTTTTCACACAACCCATCCAGGTCTGATTACATTCAAGGTACAATTATTCAAGACTTTCATAGAACGACAATGATTCTTCTTAAATCACTTTTTAAAAAAAGAAACAGAATGAGCACATTCAGACTCTTGAATGATGTGTTTTACTCTAACACAAATGAGATTATAGGCCATTGTCCCTGATGAATGTAGACACAAAATATAACTAAAAAAATACCCCAACACTTAAAGTAAAATGACAGGATAAAAAAAATCAACTTACAAAAATTTATAGCATACACACACACACTCACATACTCAAACTCACACATACACTCACACACAAGATATATATTGTATAAACCTACTAAGCCATGAACATTGGAGATCGTTTTCAATTTTGATACCTTCCTCAAATTCTTTCTTCAGAGACATGAAGTTCTTGTCATACAGGTCTTTCACTTACTTGGTTAGAGTTACACCAAGATATTTTATATTATTTGTAGGTGTTGTTTCCCTAGATTCTTCCTAAGTCCAACTATCCTTTGAATAAAGGAGGGCTACTAATTTATTTGAGTTAGTTTTGTATATGGGCACTTTTCTGAAGTTGTTTATCCGCTATAGTTCTCAGGTAGAAATTTTGGGATCACTTATGTACGTTATCATATCATTTGTGGGTAGTGATACTTTTATTCCTTCCTCTTAAATTTGTATCCCCCTGATCTCCTTTAGTTGTCTTATTGCTCTAAGCTAGAACTTCAAGTAATATATTGAATAGATAGGGAGAAAGTCTTATCCCTGATTTTAGTGTAATTGCTTTTAGTTTCTTTACATTTAAATTGATGTTGGCTAATTGGCTTGCTGTATATTATCCAGAAGGGAATCCAAAAGAGACCTCAGAGATAAATTGAGGGAAAGGAACTCAGTGGAAGAGGTGTTGATAAGGAAACAAGAATGGGGATAAGGTAGTGGGGAAAGCTGGAGAAGTCTGGGAAAGAGAATAAAAATTGGTAGGAGGGGCATTTCTGAGTAGAGCCAGATATCTGGGATCAAGGAAGCTTCTGGGAATTTATGGGGGTAAACACATTTGAGACTCCTAGAATCTGGGGGCATGGAGACTGAATTTATTACCTCCTGTAGTCAAGTAGGACTTCCATAGAGGGAGGGGTAAAAGAGCACACCCACAAAATCTTTGATTAAACAATTTTTCTGCCTACAGGATGTTCAGGGATAAAGATGGAGTAGAGATGGAGGAAGTGACAAACCAATGACTGACCCAAATTGAGACTTGCCCCATGGGAGAAACCAACAATTGACAGTACTATTGATATGCTGATAGAATTCAGGCACAGTCTTAGCATAAATGTCTTCTGAGAAGCTTCATCCAGAAGCTTATTGAAACAGCTGCAGAGACCCATAGGCAGACATTAGGCAGAGTATTGGGAGACTTGTAAGATGGCAGGGAGGAGAATTGAGTGAACCAGAGGGGTCAAAGAAACAAAAGAACACCTACCTACAGGGTCAAATAACCTGGGTCCATGGGGGCTCACAGAGACTAAACTACCAACCAAAAAAGCATGCATGGGCTGGACCTAGGTTCCCTACACATATGTAGCAGGCGTGCAGGTCTTTCTTCATGTAGGTCTCCCAAAAGTTAAAGAGAGGGTTGTCTCTGACTATGTTACCTGCCATTGAATCCCATTACCCTAGCTGGACTACCTGTTCTGGCCTCAGGGGAGAGGGTCTGCCTAGTCCTGTTGCAACTAGATGTTCCTGGGCTTGCTGGTACGCAAGGTAGGGGGAGGTCTTCCCCTTCTCTGAGGAGAACAGGAGGGGGAATAAGGAGGAGGGTTACTGGGAAGAGAGAATGGAGGGGTGCTGAGATTTGGATGTAAAGTGAATAAACAAACAAATAAAGAAATAGAAAATTTCAGAAGAGACCCAGAGCATGAGTAACTCAGTTCATTTAATAAAATTATTTAATAAAAGAAGTACCACATAACTGTATTAAATATGTACTATAGTTTGGTAAAGTTAAAAATATAGCGTGAAAAAATATTTTACATGTAAAGAAATCTCAATTGTACATTTATCCTAAAATAACAGAAATTTTAACCAAGAATTTCCAAGACTAAATTTTTTTTATTTTTTTTATTGGCTATTTTATTTACATTTCAGATGTAATCCCCTCCCCCCCCCAACTCCCTAGCCCATCCCCACCTCCTGCTTCTATGAGGATATGTCCCCACCCACCCTCCCACTCTCACCTCCCCACTATGATTTCCCCCACAGTGGGGTGTCCAGTCTTCACTGGACCAAGTACTTCCTCACCTACCTATGCCTGACACTATCATCCTCTCCTACATATACAGGTGGAGCCATGGGCCCCTCCCTATGTGCTCCCAGGATGGTTGTTTAGGCCCTGGGAGCTCTGGTTGGTTGGTATTGTTGCTTTCCTCATGGGGCCGAAAGAAAACCCTTTTAGCTCCTTCAGTCTTCTCTATCCCTCCTCCATTGGGAACCCCACGATCAGCTCAGTGGTTAGCTCTGAGCTTCCACCTCTGTATATTTTCAGGCTCTGGAAGACCTCTAAAGAGCCAGCTATATCAGGCTCCTGTCAGCATGCACTTCAAGGCATCCATATCAGTGTCTACCTTTGGTGACTTCAGAAGAGATTGATACCCAGGGGGAGCAGTCTCTGGACACCCCCACCTTCAGTTTCTGTCCTATGCTTTGTCTCCATATTTGCTCCCATGAGTATTTTGTTACCCCTTCTAAGAAGGGCCAAAGCACCCACACTTTGGTCTTCCTTGTTCATGAGCTTCATGTGGTCTATGAGTTGTATCTTGGATATTGGGAGCTTTTGGGCTAATATCCAGTTATCAGTGAATACATACCATGTGTGTCCTTCTGTGACTGGGTTACCTCACTCTGGATGATATTTTCTAGTTCCATCCATTTACCTAAGAATTTCTCGAATTTGCTGTTTTCAATAGCTGAGTAATATTCTATTGTGTAAATGTACCACATTTTCTGTATCCATTCCTCTGTTGAAGGACATCTGAGTTGTTTCCAGCTTCTGGCTATTATAAATAGGGCTGATATGAACATAGTGGAGCATGTGTCCTTGTTATATGTTGATAACCAATTCTTATGTGAATGTCCAAAACCCCAGATAGCTTTCATTAGAATTAGTTTTGGATATATGGATCAGGCGTATATCCAAGACTAATTCTAATGAAATCTATCTGGGGTTTTGGACATTCACATAAGAACTGGTTAGAACACATTTTATCTTGTAAAGTGGACCTCTGTTACCAACTAAAGCTGAGAATTAACTCTCAATATTGGAAAGAAAGTTATTAATTTGCCTGTAATTTTAAGAATCACATGATGGGTTGTGGAAAATGCTCAGAATTTTTGGGTACATATTTTTCCTCCAGGATACCTGTGTTTGTTTCCCAAAACTCACATCAGATAGTTTTCTATTATGGGACTAGAAATAGATTCCAATGCCTTGTCACATTTTCATTTAATCAGGAGATTTCAACTAATAGTCTAATCTATATTTTTTAGTTAATATATATCTTGGAGTTTTAAGAAATTAAACCTACTACAGAAAAGACTTCAATATCTCTTGCCAATATTAAACCAAGCTAGTTGCATGAAGAAAAAAAAAAAGCACCAATCATTGAGAATATAGACAGATGCTAGAAAGACCTTAGAAATAATTATTATGAAATTTATGCCTCATGTCACTTGGAGAATGTTGAGAACTCTATTAATATATATCACTGAAAATGCATTATATATATATATATATATATATATATATATATATATATATGTATTAATTATATATCATTAAATAATATGTTTAAAATTCTATTGATTGATTGTTACAGATTTCTTTTACAGAGTTTCCGAATTGTGGCTGTAATTTTTTTTTAAAACTATGGCACATGTAATGTGATAGATGTGTAATATCACTATAGATATTTATGTTATGTTCCTTTACATAATAAAAAATATATAAGAGATATCATCACAATAAGCACTGTTGTCTTAAGGTCTTTGTTGCTGTGAAGAGACTAGGACTGTGGCAACTCTTATAAAATAAAATATTTAATCAGAGCAGGCTTACAGTTTCAGAGGTTTTGTCCATTATCCTCATGGCAGGAAGCATGACAAAGCACAGGCAGACATGGGACTGAAGAGGGAGCTGAGATTTCCTCATCTAGATTGGCAGGCATCATGAAGAAACAGAGAGACACTAGGCCTACTTGAGCATTTAAAACCTTAAAACCCACCCTCAGTGATCCACTGCCTCCAAGGCCATACATATTCCAACAGAGCCTTAGATACGCCAATAAAGCCACACCTCATGATGTCACTCCCTAAGCATTCAAATATATGAGCTTATGGGGCCCAATCACATCCTCCCAATAAAATGTTCCATATAAGCAAAAATTACATTACTAGACAGTCATGAAAACTACATGTGAATGATTAGATAGCCTAAAAGAAATTAAACACATCTTAGAGGCATACAAAACATAGAAACTAAATAATAGAGAAATAGAAAATATGTATAAAGAAATTACCAATAAATAGATTGAAATAGTAATCACAATCATAACAGCAAAGGAAAACATTAGGCTAAATGGTTTTCACTGGTGAATTTAAAGAATAAACAATGATAATTTCTTTATCTCAAAAAGAGGAGGAAGTGGTGTGTATATATGGCATGTTTACCTAGACAATTTTACAAAGACTGGTTGGAGAGAGAACAAGGTAGACACAGGTGAAGATACAAGCAAAAGAATGAAAAGGAGACCTAATATATTCATGAAGTTTATATGTAGCCAAGCAAAGCAGTTCAGGCAGAAGCCAAGAGATTCCAGATTGAATCAGTCATCTTGGAACATTAGCTTGTATGGAGGGTAGAATCTTCCAGGCCTAGGCCTAGGGATAAGTAGAACAGAGAATAAATGTTCTGGACTCAGCCAGTGTATTCATACAGCTAAAAATATCACTTAAAACTTTTAGATGTAAAGTAAAGTTTTTCAAAATGACAAAAGTAATAAACTGTGACACAAAAAATGAAGAATGTAACCGTTTCTGAATGGACAAAATGGTCTACTAACTTCCAGTACCATGTGTGTTATTGAATAGTATAATATTTCTTTCAATCATTGTGTGACAATGAGATGAATTATATATATATATATATATATATATATATATATATATATATATATATTTAAATTTGTATATGATTTCTGAAACAGATGAGAATCTTCAAAAATTACCAGCAAATATTGTTAGTGGAATTGGTTATTAAATGGATGAAATTTCAGAATAGAAATTATGACTAGTATCATAGTAGCTTATTAATGCAATAAAAATACAAACAACTGGAGTGATAGCTCTTTGAAGGCTGATAGTTAATGATGGATACGCTCCTGGAAGACAGGACAGCCTAAGACAAGCACAGTCCAGTATATGGAATCCTCCGAGGAGGTGAGGTCAACAATGTCGAGGCAAGAGCACCCCAGCTCCCACTGAGCTGTCAAAATTTAAAAACAAAAGAATGGAAAGGTAGGAGGAAAGGCCAGGACTTCTCTGAATAAATGCCAGGGCCCATACAGCTGCAAAAACATCTCCCACAGGAGGACATAATTGAGTTATGCCTGAAAAACCAAGAATTGCTGATGCAGACAATGCCAGCCAATCAACTGGGAGCTACAGTTTGGAAGAGATGCTTCCTGGGGACCAGCGGGTTTGGTGGAGAGTATTAAAGGAGCTTAAAGCAGCAAACAGATGAGTTTACTGCAGCATTTCCTACCTGCTCCTGGAGTCTGGAACCTGTGCCATTGATTCTACAGCACCTCACCTTCAATCCCCAAGGGTAAGTAGGGTCGGGCAGTGGGCAGTCCATGGCACAGACAGCATGTGACCTTGTGTAAGTTATTAGAAAAGTGGTGTGCAATTAAACAGAGAACATTTTTTTTGTGTGTGTACAGTTTCCTGTTTTCACTTAGTTGATTCTAAATTTGTCTAAGATAGAAAAAAATGAGATTATTAAAATGATAATAGTGAATAACTAGAAATGTATATGAAGTACTATTAAATTCTTCATCAAGTATCTATAAAAGAGATTTTCACTTATACATTCATTTACATCTGCATCAAGAACTACTCCCAGCTTCTCTAAAATGAAATCTTGTCTCTATCAGTGAATAAACTTAGGACTATATTTGAAGAAAAGACTTCATATGTTTTTCTAAAATATACTTAAATGAGATGGATGTATAAATAATGAAGGAATCTATTAAAAATTTAAATCAGTGCACATTAATAATATTCCTTAAATGTCTTTTTCCTCAGTTTTCTACTTCTAACAATTACTGTTTTATATTACATTTGCTATCTGGGTCAAAGAAAAGGGATATGGTGATATGTCACCTGTGTTTATCTGCACAACACATGTACTGACACACTTACATATAATTTGTTGAATCCATAATTGTCATAGTTGGGGTTTCCATTGCTGTAAACAGATACCATAAACGAGGCAACTCTTATAAAAGAAAACATTTAGTTGGAGCTGGCTTATAGTTTCAGAGAGTTAGTTTATTATATCATGACAAGAAACATGACAATGTGAAGGGAGGTCTAAGTTGGAGAACTCCAGAGTTCTACATCTGATCCACAGATAGCGACTCTGAACCACACTGGGTATAACTTAAGCATAGGAGATCTAGAAAACCAGACCCTCACAGTTTTACACTTCCTCCAATAAGAACACATTACTCTAATAAGTCCACATCATCTAATAGTGCCACTCCCTATGGACCAAGTATTCAAACTCATAAATCTAAGGGGCCATTCTTGTTCAAACCACTATTGTAAGGAACAGGAAAATAAGATTCTGTATATTGGCTATATTTCTGAAGATAATTGCAGTTAATGAGGAGAACTATTTTCTGTAATAATTAAACATAAAATCTTCATTTTTAATATTTATATCACCAGCTAGTCTTTGGCTTTGATGCAATACTATATCAAACTTACTATTTGGATGACTTAAATTTTCTCTTAATAGATTTTTCATAAATAAATCTTGTACAAATTTTTAAAAAGCAATAGTGCCTAATAATTGAAAATATTTCAAAAGCATAAATCTTCTCTTATAGTTTATTTTATACTCTTTTGTATAGTATCATACATTACTACTTAATATTTTAATATTATTCCTTCTGTTCTATCAATGTATCTGAAATACATTGAAGACAGTAAGAGAATGATCACATTAACATTTGTTTCAAGTGAATAGTAAATTTTCTACCTTATATGAAGTGATGTTACTTTTAGCTAGTGTATTTATTGGTTTAACAGATTTTATTTTTTAAAAAAGCTTATCAATAATCTAACTGCTTTCTAGTCATCATGAATTTGTTTGGAATAACAATTACCATAAGAATAGTCTAAGGACATGATTTTAAAAATAACATCATGGAGGTGGGAATGTCTAGGAGGAGTTTGGGGATGGAAAAGAAAAGGTTGCTTACTTGAGGTACAACAAAATTTAAGAAAAAGTAGCTCAAATAATCATTAAAACTTCCTAATAATTTGTACTACCAAAACAGTACTTTTCAAATATTAGAGATTTTTTAATAAAATATAAAATTAAAATGTTTAGCTCAGGCTGACCTCAAACTCATGATCCTCCTGCCTCTGCCTCCTTCAGCAAATCATACCTGTGTGCTGTCATAGAAGGAGTAAGAAAGAGATAACATTTGAAATGTAAATAAAATATCAAAAAAAAAGATTTATAGTGTTTTTCTGGTAAGATCATTTGAGTATACGCCCATGCATCTTATAGCTGGATCTTGAGGTAGATCAATTCCCATTTTCCTGATGAACTACCATAGGGTAGCACAAAACTTTTGGGCTTAATCAACCAACCTTTATTTTGACTTAAGGCATATTTCATGAAATGGAACCCATTTCACTACCATAATTTTCAGGTCGGAAAATATTTTAAATCAAATGGTTTGTGTCTGGGTTGGTGTTTATATTTCTTTTGTCTTGGGACTTACCATTATTTTTTCATGTTAATTTCTATGTCCAAAGTTTCCTCTAAACATGAGTTATGAGAGACGAAGCTCTTTGAAAAGCCTATAATTAATAAGGTTTCATTACTCCACTGGTTAGAATTCCTTATAGATATTTATTTGGAATTGGAACATCTGACTCATGTGGTTATTTATTTTTACCCTTTTGAGGAGTCAACTATAATATATGAATTTCACGCTTTCTTTATACCTTTGTCACCACATTCTGTCTGCTTTTATTTTTCCTAGCTACCTTATATCTGACACTTTCAAAAATGATACATACAGATAAAAACTATACACCAATTAAAATAATAGGTTTTATATAATATCACCAATAATGAAAAAATTAATAGCAATGATAAATAATACCTAATTTCAACATATGCTTATAATTTTATATTTTTCAGTTAGCATATAGAAAATTAACACTGAAATTATTTCCTTAGAAAACACCATATTGTCCTAAATAAAAAAAATATATAGGTAACTTCATAGCTTCATTAATCTCCTCAATTCTCCCTTGGAAAAAAAAACAAAATTTTCCATGTCAACATTAGTATTGATGTGAATCTGTTTTAGTATAAAGTCCAGATATATTGTAGAAAGATAATATAATATGGAATCTAATTTCATCAATAAGTACCTATTAAACTCTAATGCCCATCCAGTAATATTATACAAATTTGATCAAAATAAGAAATTAAAGGTCTTTCCACTACAGTCATTCCTGTATATGAATTATGGGCATTGGCAACAATGAGTAATCTGTTTGTTAACATAAATATTGTTACTCTAATGGTGAAATATATATTAACAGCAAGGGGAACTTGATTCATTGGAACTTGTTTCATGATTCTCAATAGTATACAATATTTTACGATGAATTTTACATTAAAGAAAAGCACAAAGACACTATTTCAATATATATGAAGTGAAATTTACTTTGAAACTCCAGTAACATTATTAATAGAGTGTCATTGGGAAATGGAGATGTTTATCATTGCTCCATTGAAATTTGTAAAGGCTGTACTTTTTCTTTATGTTGTACAAGTACTATTTTCTATCATCAATCAGACTGCAAAGGAATGAAAAGAAATGAATATATTTTCTTGCACTCAAGGAATACAGAAGGACAACTTTAATGATTTGAGTTTCTCTAGCTTAATCTGATTTTCAGAGTCATATATTTCACTATGTATGAGACTAACATATCTTACAAAATGCAAAATAGTAGAATTTTAGAAAATACTAAAGTTACTTTTATTTTGTTGAAAAATACAAGAAGTATATGAATTAGAATGCTATGCTGAACTGTTTATTAATATGAATAATTTAAAATAATTTAAAATAATTAAGCAGGCATATAAATTATCAAGAGATTTAAACAAATAATATGTTGCATTGGAGATGTTTAAATGATTTAAATTATGAATACCTTTATTCCAAAAGTAAATTTTAGTAATAGTATGTGTCCTGTTCAATGGACAATAATTTGTGTTAAAGTATGCATGACACATTTAGGAAAATACATTTGATTAATTAATATCAAAGCATACCATTTCCATTGAGGTTATTTCAATGTTCTTACAGACTAATACTTTAACAATAAAGATTTCAAGATCTGAATCAAGTTGAATAGCATTTTTAAAAACATCCAGTTTATTTTTTAAAAATACCCATGATATTTTTATTAAGTGATAGTAGTGATGGTGGTGGTGGTGGTGATGTGTATGTGTGTGTTGCAGTTTTTGAGTTTGAATGAAAATTCATATATGAAACCTTAAAGTCTTAACCATAAAAAATCTATAATTGATATATATAATCAACAAAGTAGCATGATAGAAAATTAATACATACATTCATACATACACGCAACAGAGAGAGAGAGAGAGAGAGAGAGAGAGAGAGAGAGAGAGAGAGGGAGGGAGGGAGAGAGAGAGAGAGAGAGAGAGAGAGAGAGAATCAGAGACAGAGAGCAGCACCACTACTACCACCACCATTAACAACAAAATCATTAGTCTTTTTAAATACAAGTAACAAATATACCAAGAAAGAAATCAAAGAAACAATACCATTCTACTATTCATAATGTCTCTGACTTGTACATTGAAACTTTACCAAGTTGAAGGAGTTCCCATGCTTAGTAGGATTAATGTTGAGAAAAAGGCCTTTATACAAAAAGAAATATGACTATTAAGTGCATTCCCCACAAAATTTCCAAAGCATTTCTCATAGAAATTGAACAATCATATTAAGTGGCCATAATATTTATGAAAGTTCAATGCATATTAATTGATTAATTGATAATGAAATTGCAGTATATACAAGCCAATAGATTTTCATTTAACTTTTCCAAGAATCAATAAAAATTAAGAAAAGAATTGCTGCCGGGCGGTGGTGGCATATGCCTTTAATCCCGGCACTTGGAGGCAGAGGCAGGAGGATTTCTGAGTTTGCGGCCAGCCTGGTCTACAGAGTGAGTTCCAGGACAGCCAGGGCTTTACAGACAAACCCTGTCTCGAAAAAACCAAAAAAAAAAAAAAAAAAAAAAAAAGAATTGCAATTATAATCATAAATATGTTGTAATGTTTAATACTTACCTAAAACTTAATTTTAGTGCTTATAAAATTCTAATAATAAAAATATTAAATAATAACCAAGATTTTAATAATTCAAAAAAGTAGGGAGATAATATAATGATATCAACAAGTTTAAACATATTTATCTGCTGCATAATAAATTAATGGTCTACACAAACATTTATCCTATAGATGACTTTTAAGTGCATCCTTAAATTTACATGCCTCCATTGTTAGACTTCTAAAGGTCAAGTTTCATTGTAAAATTTGTTGGCATTTTCATACAGCATTTAATCCAAAATTGTGTTAACTTTGACATAATTTAAGCAGTATATCCAGGAGTTGTTAGTGAACATGGAACATAATAAACAATAGCTACTACATTTTAGATTTCTACCTTTTTCAAGTTACCTAATACTGTGTGTTATCTTACTGAATTTTCAAAATAACACTAGAATGTAGTGGTATTATTATCCTTCTTTTCATGGGTAAGCCCAAGTTCACAGAGCAAAACTAGCTGACTATTTTGAAAGTGGCAGTTAATACCAAACTGATTTCCCTTGTTCCAGAACTATATCACTTAAGAAATATGTTATGCATACAAATTTCTACTCGATATAGAATTGTCAGGTAATGAATGGAAGGGAGGTTGTGATCCCACTTATTTGAGATGTTACAGCTGAGGGTTTTTGAGCATTTGGCAGATATATAACGGATATTCCAGTGTTTTACGCAAGTAACCTCTCCAAACTCTGGGATTCACTTAATCTCTATGAAATGAGTTACCTGAATTGAAGATAGAAAAGGTTGATAAGACTATTGATGTTTTTATTGTATGAGATTTATTTTGGATTGTGTTTTTGAAAATTCTTTGAATTCATATGTAAATGAAAGAACAGAAGCATCATCTAGGTTCAAATATGTGATTGGAAGACATTCATATATTACTTAGTTTTATCTGAATGCTATATATTGTTGTTCAGGACAATCAAAAATAAATAAATGAACTGTATTAGAGTTCAACAGCATTGGTACTGATTTGTATGACCTATTATAACTTCTTATTATACTCATAAGCTAGATACTGTGCTTTAATTAAGAGATATGGCATTTGCAAATAACTTTTTTGTTCGAAACAGGAAAAAGTAATATTTCGTTATTAAATGAAAAAGATTATATCAAATTCCAATATCCATCTTTAAGTATGTTACTATTTTACTTAGTCATTTTGTTAAAAGCACTAATAGTTCATTAATGAACTAGCAAACAAGCATTTAATTGCTTATATTACATTATAGTTCTATCATGAAATACATATCAAGTACCATTTTCAACTTAATAAATGTACTCTATGGATGATCTTTCAGTAGATTTTAATCTTTCTGTGTGAACCAGTATTTGTCCTTATGTAAGACACTGGTGAGTACATTTCTATTCTTACATTTGAAAGCAATGATCTTTCGCTCAAGTCAAACACAAATTAACATTAACTAGGCAGTCATTACAAAAGAAATAACAAAATCTAAGAAAACCATTGTTTTGCTTATCAAAATATTGGTGCTATGGGTTCTATAGTTCACTGTAAAGCAGAACTTCATCTTGGGTACGTATTTTGTAAACAAGCAGAAAACTGAACATTTATGTTTAGTGCCAACAGGTTTTATTAGAAACAAAGAAACATCTCTATGTTTTTTTTTTTTTTTTAAACAAAACAAAAACATAGTACAACTATAGCCATGAGGAGAAAAAACAGTATTTTTTTCAGTTTTAATTTGGCTAATCAATAGTATTACTGGTTTTTATTTATTTATTTATTTATTTATTTATTTATTTTTATTGAATATTTTTTATTTATATTTCAGATGTTCTCCCTTTACCCAATTTTCCCCCCTCCCTCCCAGGAACCCCCTATCCCATTCCCCCCTTCTCCTGTTTTTATGAACATGTGCCCCCACCTATCCGCCCACCTCACCTTCCTACCCTCGAATTCCCCCACACATGCCGTCCAGCCTTTATGGGACCAAGGATCTCCTCTCCCATCTATACCTGACAGGACCACCCTCCCTTGCATATATAGCTGGATCCATGGATCCCTCCCTAAGTGCTCCCAGGCTGGTGGTTTAGACCCTGGGGGCTCTGGTTGGTTGGTATTGTTGCTCTCCTCATGGGGTTTTGAACCCTTTCAACTCCTTTAGTCTTCACTCTAACTCCTCCATTGGGAACCCCATGATCAGTTCAATGGTTAGCTGTGAGCCTCTGAATATGTCAGACTCTTGCAGACCTCTAAGGAGACAGCTATGTAAGGCTCCTGTCTGCATGCACCTCCTAACATCCACATCAGCATCCACCTTTGTGACTGCACATGGAATGGATAACCAGGTGGTATGGTCTGCAGATGGCCCCTCCTGCAGCTTCTGTCCTGCACTTTGTATTCATATTTGCTCCCTTGAGTATTTTGTTACTCCTTCTAAGAAGGACCAAGGCCCCCTGACTTGGTCTTCATTCTTCATGAGCTTTATGTGGTCTGTGAGTTGAATCTTGGGTATTTCAAGTTTCAGGGCTAAAATCCAATAATCAGTGAGTGAATACCACGTGTATTCTTTTGTGATTGTGTTACCTCACTCAGGATGATATTTTCTAGTTCCATCCATTCACATAAGAATTTCTCGAATTCATTGTTTTTAATAGCTGAATAATATTCCATTGTGTAAATGTACCACATTTTTGTATCCATTCCTCTGGTGAAGGACATCTGGGTTCTTTCCAGCTTCTGGCTATTATAAATAAAGCTTCTATGAACATAGTGGAGAATATGTACTTGTTATATGTTGGAGCATCTTCTGGGTATATGCCCAGGAGTGGTATAGCTGGGTCCTCAGGTAATGATAAGTCCAATTTTCTGAGGAACTGCCAGACTGTTTTCCAGAGTGGTTGCACCATCTTGCAATCCCACCAACAATGGAGGAGTGTTCCTCTTTCTCCACATCCTCGCCAGCATCTGCTATCACCTGAGTTTTTGATCTTAGCCATTCTGAGTGGTGTGAGGTGGAATCTCAGTGTTGTTTTGATTTGCATTTCCCTGACGACTAAGGATGCTTGAACATTTCTTTAGGTGTTTCTCGGCCATTTGCATTTCCTCAGTTGAGAATTCTTTGTTTAGCTTGATGCCCCATTTTTAATAGGGTAATTTGATTGTCTAGAGTCTAATTTCTTGAGTTCTTTGTATATATTGGATATTAGTCCTCTATTGGTAAAGTTCTTTTCCCAATCTGTTGGTTGCCGTTTTGTCCTATTGACAGTGTCCTTTGCCTTACAGAAACATTGCAATTTTATGAAGTCCCATTTATTACTATTATGGCTATTTCAAAGATTAATTGAAGATAAAATATTCTATAACTGTGTATAAGAAACAAAATAACTAGAAATTCTTAATAAGAAGCATGGCCATTAAAATCATTTTAATAACAATATTTTCAGTAATATGCTAAATACAGTTAGTTACAGGTCATATAAAAAAGAATGATGAGACAACATCATGATGATGTTATTGAAACTAGCAAGAGTTTTTACTCTTTCCTCGGTTTAGAATAAAAACTAATAGTGAATATTTACTTATAGAAGTTCTTGACTGAGTAAATGCTTAGAACTGAGGAACTGCCCTAACCCTAACATGACGTGTTACAGAGACATGACGTGTGAGGGTAGGGGGATATACACTGGTGGGGGCACCCATTCAGAGGAGAAGGGGAAGAGGGATGGGGATAAGGAATGTGAAAGGGAATGACCATGAGGAGGGCAGTGAATGGGATGTAAAAAAGAATAAGTAAAAATAATAATAAGAAAAATAAAAGAATTTACAGGATAAAGAAATTTAGCCCAGAGGCTCTGAAGTTAGATTGCTGCTTTAGAAGAGGAAGTGGCTTTTGTTCCTAGAACCCAAATTGATTAGCTCACAACCCTTGGTTCTTCTGCTCTAAGTGATCCTTGTTTCTCATCTTTTCTTATCAGGTACTGGTATATACATGGGGGACATGCATACATACACACATACATACATACATACGTACACACATACATACGTATGTATATATGTACGTACATACTTACAGGAATCATAATTAAATTAAAGACCCACATTCTGATGTCCCAAGACTATTTAAAATTTCAATATCCAAAATATCTTCTGAGACTTAAGGGGATATCTTAATTGTAATACCCTAGTAAATCAAAATCAAATAAACAACCTTTATTCTTAGCTGTGCTGTGCTCTGCTCATGGCAAGTATTCAATAAAATGCTTTACTTCACTTAAAAAAAAATCAAAATCAAAAAGCAGATCACATGCTTCCAACACACAATAACTCAGAATATATGTTGTCATTAACAATGGGAGGAAAGGGAGCATAGTGAATTATTAGTCCAAAGCAACACCAAGACCCAGCAAAAACAACTTCAAATCCTGTAACTCTATCTGATTTCAAAGGGCTCTTCAGATTCTCCATTCCTTGTAGCTTTGTTAACTGCAACACACCTCACTCTCTTGGGCTGGTTGTATATCTGTCTGCAGCTTTCTCAGGTAGACATCTCATAGCATCCCCAACATCTTGTCTCCTACACAATACAGGCTCAGTTTTCACAGCTTTACAGGATTTGTTCTCTGGCCTCCATGCAGGCAGACATCTGCTATACACCTAGGCTCAACAACTTTTCTTAATTATGAAGAAGATTCTATAATCTTTTACTCCTGCATCCTTCTTGAGAAAACCTGTACTATTGGCCAAAGCTGCTAAGTTCCTCTGCCTGCTGGACTAGAACCTGGCCCTCTCCTTGAATCATATTTGCATAATGTTTGACTTGTAGCTGTTATTTAGATGACTGGTACCACTTCCTTTATTTCATCATGAATCAGACCTCTCTTTAAACTTCTAATCTCTTAGAGCATCAGACTTGGTCACATTCTTACTTTTTCTTATGTATATTTTCTCTTCAAACTATATTTCTTTTTGTACTTCTTTTTGCCCTGTTTGTGCATTTTTTATTGTAAATTTACATGAGTGTCTACAAATAACCACAGACACAGTCAATACTAGGTTTACTTGAATATTTTCTGTCAATGATATTAGTAAAAAACTGATCAATTAGCCTCAGTCAGATTCTTAGGACAAGGACAAAAAAAGCACCTATGTTCTTTGCCAATATCTCATAATAATGGTCTCCAGGCCAACCACTATTATTGTTCTCCTCTGAAACCTTTTGAGCTGAGACTTCATAGCCCACATTATTTTCAAGACTGACAAAATTATATTACTTGAATGTACAAGATTGAAACACTGAAACTACTTCCCTTTTGAAATCAACATGCAGTAAGAAAACACATATAGAAAGAGAAAATATGGATATGATACATATATTAACTTCTATAGTGCTTCATGAAGTTTATATTGTTATTCTAGTAAAAGTTCAACTTTGAGTTATAGTTATTTTTGCTTTTATATTTAAGACTTGTAAAATTAAGTTATTGACAAATGTGTATAAATTTTTAGTTATATAATATGATATACCTGAAGTAAAATATCCTGGTTAAAATAGACTGAATGAAATGCTAACATTAAAAATTATTTTTATCTATATAGAATTTTATATATGCAGTTTTATAATGCTGATATATTTTATAAAAATTTAAATAAACATCAATGTAATGGGTATAATTATGACATTTTACATATACATATCACAATACTTTTTTCACAGTCATTCCACTTACTTTTCAGATATCCTATTCTTAACTTCATGGTTATTTTTCTTCTCTCATGTCAGTTCTCTTTCACATGTTATGCATATCAGATTTACACATGGGAGGATAAATCTAAACAATAATATTGTACCTTTCTTCCTCTAATTACTCTATTTTGCTCCTCCTCTTTCTTAAGTCATCCCAATATACCCTCATACTGTCCATTCTAACTTTACATCACAGGCATAGATAAATATATATAGGTAGATAGATAGATAGATAGATAGATGACAGATAAACTGTTGATAGAATATTAATAGATAAGAAGATAACATATGAGAGTAAAGATGCAATAGTAAGCAAGACTTAATTTGTATAATACGATAGTTTTTGTGTCTATCCACTTTCCTATATATGACATACTTCCATCTTTCTTTATGGTGAATAAAACACCATTCTCTTCATGTGTTTTGTTTATATTCATTTGTCTCTGTATGTGTATATGGTGAGAGAGAGAGTTTTAGCGAGAAAGATTACAGAGAGAACAAGCTAAACACAGGTGAAGACAGAACAAGCCAGAGAATAAGAAGAAGGCAGAAGATTGGAATCAACAGCCAGCATTAGTTTGACAACAAGCAGAGCAATTCCATCAGAGACTGAGAGAGAAGGCAGATTAAATCACTCAGCTTGGAGAGGAGTTTGAGCCAGAAGAGCTGAGTGAGCCAGCAAGCCAGAATTCAGAAAGAGCAAGAATGAGTGAGTTTATTTGGCAATAAGCCTCTGAGATAACAGTTACATCTGGCAAATAAAACTTACATTAATGTTTTCTTCTTACATTATCAGTAGCATGAAAAAATTGTTTCACTTTCTTTATGTCCTCTCAAAAATTTATACTTTTTTAGTTCATAATTCTTTCTGAGATTTAAATTCCATCTTTCAATAGGTACATGTGTAGCAGGATATCTTCCCGCTACATTTGCATTAAGCTAGATAACGTGGGAGTTGTGAAGATTAGGAAGGAAAAGGAAGAGGAGGAGCTAGCAAGGAAGACTAGAGGGAGGGGGAGAAGATGGTAGCAGATGGCAGTGTCTCTAGCAGTCTAAGGTAGCAACTTACCAAAATGTTAAATATTGGGTAACAACTCTAATTGTATGGGCATCTTGTTAATTGAGCATTTTTAATTATATAATGCCTTTGGATAATATTAAGCTTTAGAGACTCATTTCTACTGGGTACCACGTGGATAGAAGGTATTATCAGGGGCTCAGTCAAGTTTTGTGGAGACAGTGTGGTGGATTTGCAGAGTACCACCATGTTGGCATCTCGAGGGTCTAGTTGTGACTTGTGTGGCCCCTGTCCTCTTACAGTTGTGGTGTGCTTGGCTTCTGGCTGCAAAACATGGCAGCCTGAGCTAAGCAGAGAACTGCCTCCACTTAGATAGTACACCCGTGCAGCAGCGTTTTTTAAATATTTACCTCAACATATATGCTATATATTTTTATTGCACATATATATTAGCTGTTTGTCTTTCTTTGTTGAGAGTTGTCTGTTCAATTTATTTACCCATTTGTTGACTGGGTGATCTAGTGTTTGGTGTATTCATTTTGTGTTCTTTGTAGAATCTAGATATATATTCTATACATGTACATAGATAGTGATATTATCTCTCATGCTTAGGCTATGTCTTCATGCTGCTTTTGGTCTCCTTTTATATGCAGAATTGTTCTTTCAATGTCTTGTAAAGTCATTTTGAATCTCTTATTTCCTTTTTCATGTGATATATATGACTCCAGTTTCATTTTTGTATATGTAGATATCCATTTTTTAAAGAGACTGTCTGTGATAGTTAATGTAATTTATCAACTTGACAGGATTCAAAATTTCCTAAAAGACAATTCTCCAATTTAGTGCTTAGGCCTGTGTTCGAAAAGTTATATAGTTTGTGGTCATTGAGCCAAAAAGATTCACACCAAAACTGAATGGCGTCTCTCCCTGAGGTTGTGTCCTAATCTGTTCAAAAGAGGAAAAGCTAGCTTAACAAAATAAATATTCATGCCTTTTTACTTCCTACTTTTGGATATAATAGCTGTTTGAAGCTCTTGCTGGCTTGATCTCCCTCCCTCACTGACATGGTAGACTCTAGCCTTGAACTGTGAACCAAAATAACCACTTTCTCTCTGGAGAGAGTTTTATTTTGTCAGGGAAATTTTATCACAGCAATAGGAAAACAAAGTAATACACTATTATTTCTTCAATATGTGTTTATAACAGCACTAATATCTATTGCAGAATAACTTTAATGTCCTTAATTTTATTACATTTGTCTATGTGCTTGTCTTTATGCAAGTACCATGTTTTTGGTATTATACTTCTGTAGTACAATTTGAAATAATAATTATTATTATGCCTGTTGCATGATTATTGATAATTCTTAGTTTGTATATCTGGGATTCTTTTTCCTTTTCATATTAATTCTAGGATATATTTGTACTTCTCCAATGAATGATTCTGGGATTTGGATGGATATTCTGCTGAATTTGCAGGGTTTTTTTTGTTTGTTTTGTTTTTGTTTGGTTTGGTTGTTTTTGGTAGTATGGTCAAATTTGTAGTATTAGTTCTGCCAATAATCGTGTACACTGGTCATCTTTCTACCCACTACTGTTTCCATTGATTTATTTTTTTATTGTTTTCAAAGCTTTTATTATAGAGATATTTATTCCCCTTGGTTATGTACATTCAAAGTATTTTTAAGCTATTATGAATAGTGTTTTCCATGATTTCTTTCTTTGATATGTAAAAAAGTTATCATTTTTTATTAAATGTAGTATTATATCATTGACTTTATCAGATGTAAGAATTGTTAAATTATTATATTTTCCAAAACAGGATTTTTCTAATTTCTTTGTATCAAAAAATCAGTTAATATATTTGTATATTTAAAACATTAGGAAAGCCTTGGACAAGTCTATATTATTTCTAGCTATAAAAGATAGCGGCAGTTTCCTCAGATTTTCATTGGTTGTATTTTCATTTCTTTATTTTTTAGATTATAGCACAAAACAGATGTCATTTTAAAAAGCAAACATTTTAACTGAAAGTATTTTGGTAAATGGCATTATGTCCCTTTGTACATGTATTTTAAAGATCTAAATTATTATCTGTGTCATAAATATGCTGTATCAGAAATGTAGATGGAGATATTTCTGTCCTGTCTCAGTGTCAGAATTTATTGAAAAGACTAATTCACAAGTTTTTTTTTTTTTTTAATTCAGAGTTTTGTTGGTTTTTATTCTTATGAATAACTTCTATATCGATGTAACTGTTGTGCTTTTTCCATAGGATGGATATTATGATTAACTCAATTTTATTGGGGAATAGATAAGATTCATATACATAATGGTTTATTTTTTTCTTACATAAAAGACTCCAAATACCAAAAGCAGTCCTGAGTAAAGTGAACAAATGCATCAGCACACACGATCTCAAGTTAAGCTATAGAATCATAGTAATAAAACAAGCCATCTTACTTTGACAAAGCTGCTCTATATGCTGGACAAAGAGAACATCTTCAGCAAATAGTATTTGAAAAAAACTGGGCATATACATGTAGAAAACTGAGATTTAACCCTCAGTTCTCATCCTGCACAAAAAAATGAACTTCAAATGATTCAAAGATCTCAACATGACACCTGAAACTCTGAAGTGCTAGAGAGAAGGCATGGAGAATGCTAAAACATAATCATATGTAAGGACTGGTAAATAGGATTGTATTTTTCTTAGAAAAGAGACAGCAACTGATAAGAGTAAACTTCTGGATTTAAAGGGCTTTTATAAAGCAAAGATATCAGGTAATACAGTAAAGAGAAAGTCTACAGAGTGTTAAAGGATGAAAATAAGAAGGAGCCAGAAGATTAGAACAATTTGCCAAGGCTACTTTGGGGCCAAAGAGAGCATTTAGTGAAAAGTTGAGAAAATCCAGATTGAATCAGTCAGCTTGGAAGAGTTTTGAGCCAGAACAGCTGAGTTGAAGCAGCCAGGCAGAGTTCAGAAAGAAAGGAGGAAGTGGTAAGCTTCTTCAGCAGTAAGTCTCTAAGATTACAATGACATCTGGTGAATGACAGTTATTTTTACAAACAACAATTGTTCTTAACTAACTGAGTCATCACTCCAGACACAGATGGAATTATTTTAAAGACTATTTTCTGCAAAGGTTTTCTATTCTGAAATCATGATTTTTAAGGCCATTCTTGAATCAGTCAAATATCTACATATAAATTTCACAATGTGTTCAGGAAAATAATAAACCTAATTTTGACATTACAAATTATTTTAAGAATGCCAACAAGGTGTAAATTTTGTTACCAAAATTTGACTGAACAAATTTCATTTACAAATACAAATGAAAGTTTCATTTCTTTATAAGGAATACATAATACAGTACAAAGTTCAGATGTAGTTAAGGGCATAAATCAAGTTAAATGTGATAAATATGAAAGGAGAGCAATAGAAAATAAAATCAAGTCCAGAAATTTATAATATATTACTAGGGAGATGGGAGTTGACAGGGTATAGTGTGGGAGGAGTTGAGGGGTAAATATTAGCAAAGATATTTTAGGAAATTTGGTCATCCTGATAAGCCCTTAGAGTGTCCACGGAATTTTGTTCATAGTCTTGCTTGTTCTTTGACTATTTGTGTTTATTGTTTTGATTGTTCATTGACTCTTTGCATCTATTGTATTGCTAGTCCCTCAACCTAGAACTGACCTTAATATTTGCATGTAGTTAAAATGAAATAAAAGCAAAAAGGAGGAGGGGATGGGATAGGAGGTTCTAGGGGGGATTAAACTACCAACCAAAAAGTATACACAGAGGGATGTCTTAGTCAGGGTTTCTATTCTTACACAAAACATCATGGCCAAGAAGCAAATTGGGGAGGAAACAGTTTATTCAGCTTCTACATTGCTGTTCATCACCAAAGGAAGTCAAGACTGGAACTCAAGCAGGTCAGGAAGCAGGAGCTGATGCAGAGGCCATGGAGGGATGTTACTTGCTGGCTTGCTTCCCCTGGCTTGCTCAGCTTGCTTTCTTATAGAACCCAAGACTACCAGCCCAGGGATGGTACCACCTACAAGGATCTCTCCTGCCTTGATCACTAATTGAGAAAATGCTTTACAGCTGGATCTCATGGAAGCATTTCCTCAACTGAAGCTCCTTTCTCTGTGATAACTCCACCTTGTGCCAAATTGACACAAAACCACCCAGTACAAGAGACCCAAGGCTACAGCTGCACATGTAGCACAGGATTGTCTCATATGTCATCAATGGGAAGGGAAGCCCTTGGTCCTGTGGAGGCTTGATACCCAGCATAGTGTAATGCTAGGGCAGTGAGGCAGGAGTGGGTAGGTGGATGGGTGAGCATCCCCATAGAAGCAGGGGAAGTGAGATGGGATAGGGGGGTTGTAGAGGGGAAACTGGGAAGGGGGATAACATTTGAAATGTAAATAAATAAAATAACCAATAAAAATTGTAAATTAAAAAATAAAAATGAAATGTAAGTAATTTTGACAATGTAAAAATAATCTATCAGTAGCTACATATCTAATCCCAATCCATATATTATATATATATATATATATATTATATATATATATAATGTGTGTGTGTGTGTGTTTGTGTGTGTGTGTGTTTGTGTGTGTGTGTGTGTGTCTGTATGTGTCTGTGTGTGTGTCTGTGTGTGTCTGTGTGTCTGTGTGTCTGTGTGTATGTATATGGAAACAACTGTTACTAAAAAAGAAAATATAGAGAAAAAATTAGTGTAACATGTATATACAGAGTCCAGTAAATAAAACATTATATAAAAATGTGGCATATCTTTGAGCACTTTTAGACCCATTCATCTATTCTTACAAAATCCAACACATGGTGCTATTCTCTAAAAGCTATTCCAATAGTCGTCCTAAATAAGCAGAGCATCTGTTTCTGTAATTGCAAAATGGCTAATCTTTACTAATTTGAAACATGAGTTCATAGATAAGCATCAGCTGCAGTTTTGCCAGCTGTATTCTAATCCTTCACAGGCACCTCTGTGCAAGAAGACATGTGTACAGAGTCTCTTTATAACACACAGTTCCCTCTCCTGTCAAGGAAGTACCCAGAGATCATTAACTGTGACACTTGAAATTTACATTCCAGGAAAAGTAGATAAAATATCACATCTCTAGAAGTCAGAATTTCAATTTAACAAACAAATTTGTGAACAAGATGGTTTAAAGAGGACCAAAAAATAATCTGTACTTGATAACGTTTGTGTTTCCTGTCACTGTCTATAATCATATCCCTTGGCACCCCCTGCGATTTTCTGAGATAATATTATTTAATGTGTATTTTAAAATATTGAAATGTATGCATATATTATTCTTAAATACATAAAAACAACCTACTCCATCTGTACAATGTTACTTGTATTAACACTTCTCAGATCTGAGCACTTATATATATAAGATCATATAACCAACTGCAGTGCTCTTCCCTGAGGAACAAAAATGAAAGTCAATGAAAGTCAAACAGAAGCCTGGCGGTGGTGGTGCGCGCCTTTAATCCCAGCACTTGGGAGGCAGAGGCAGGCGGATTTCTGAGTTCGAGGCCAGCTGGTCTACAGAGTGAGTTCCAGGACAGCCCGGGATACATAGAGAAACCCTGTCTCGAAAACACAAAAAGAAAAAAAAAAAAAAAGAAAGTCAAACAGAGAATGGATTTGAAAAAGAAGGGGAAAGGGGACATGGGAGTGTTTGGACAGAGGCAAGGAAAGGAGGGAGTGATATAATTACATCAAAATCTCAAAATAAAAGACACATTATAAATTAAAACCCTGACAAAATGTTAAAATTTTCTGTTATATTTAAATTTTGGTCTTTAAAATATTAATATTCTTCTATTGTTTTTCTGATTTTGTAATGAGCTAATTTCTCAGTTCTATATTTATCATCACAAAAACCAGTGTATGATACCAATTTACATGATCAACACATAATATAATTAATAATTGTTCTTTATTAAATAATACTAAACTTTAATTGGCGGACATAAAAGTGAGTGCTTTACAAAATTAATTTTTAAAGCTCAAAACACTTCATAAAATAGTATTCATTGTAGTAAAGTGAGGGAAATATTTAGGAGTGGGAATATTGATAAACCTAGCAATATGTTACAAATTTGAACCTTTGAATCAGCAGAACCTAAATTCATTATCTCTACACTGTTTTCTTTAAAATCATTAGAACTAGTTGGTTCAACTAATTTTAAAAGCACTCTAAAATGTATCAATCATTCCCTGATGAAAATAATGATCATCTCACAACATCTCTAGGTTTCATCCAGAGATTTTTACTTTATATATTATTTTATTTTATTTTATTTTATTTTATTTTATTTTATTTTATTTTACTTTGAAATAGACTCATTTTTCATTTCTAGCTGGACATGAATACGCTATGTAGATTAGGCAGGCTTCAAATATCCACAAATATGCTTTCAAAATGCTGATGTTATAAAAATGTACCACCACAATTTGCTTATTTCATACTTAATATAAGAAATGTTCAATATATATTCTACAATAAATAATCGGAAGATAATACAAATGACTCCTGATTTTGAGTTGCTTTTTACTTTTAGAATCATATAACAAAAAATGAATCTTACAAAATGGCTGCAAATGAATTGCAACTTTCTCTAGATAATAATTATATAAGATATGTAGTTAGTATATCAATATTTCTACAAGCTGACCTATGATAATGTAAAAGGCTTGTTAGTGACTCTATAAACAGTAGGTAGAGATAGTCTCCCTTTTGGAATTTCCAAGTAAGAGAAGAATTTCAACTGGGTTATTTCTGTGAACTTTTAAATGTGAAGGAAAACTACAGTTTAAATGAAAGACCTTTCAAATTTTTTATTTCATTACAAACTTTAACATTATTTAGTAAAAAAGCTAGCAATAAAAAATGAAACTCTAGGAGATAGTCATATTAGTCCTATTTTTCCATACCTATAAGAGACATACAATTTTACTGAAACAAATCACATTTGACAGAAAAAAATACATTACTGGCAAATCTGCCAAACTATATTACCTACTAACATTGAATATATCTGTCACTTGCTGTGAAAACATTGTTACTGAGGTTTAGCACAAAACCATGATTGAGTTTCACTTTTTAAGTTTGAGAAGTATCTGTAGAATCAGATGTTTATAGGCCCACTAGTGAAAATCATAGAACTCCTACAACAGATCTGCCTATAGGTTACAGCAGAATAAAAAAAAGTAGGATATGGAAAAAGAATTGAAGTGACCACTTTTATTTTTATAACAAAAATTCTAATTCAATCTAAGAGACAGAAACATTGTTTACCACAGCAAAAAAAGTAATAAACTCCATAACCTTTCCAAATACATGTTTTAGAAACTTCTAGGACCCTGTTATTATTATGTTTTTATAAGGTATATGGAAATGCATTTAAGGTTTAGACTTCCTTAATTAGGATTTATAACCAAATAGTTTGCCTACAGTTGTGTGATGTTCTATAATGATGCACATGCTGAGTCAGCAGTAAGAAAGTATAATTAGAACTCTATCCTATAAAGAGTATATCCTGGAAAAAGAAAAAAATGTGTAGCTTTACTTTTTCTGACAAATGAAGGAATAATAATGAAAAGACAGTTATTTCATATAACTAAACTCAAGTAGAATTCAGTATGTGGATGATTAGTTTTTACTGCTCTGAATGTATAATTTTTATCAAAAGACAAAATGTAAACTGTGAAAGTATTTCACTACACTCATATATTTTCGGACATGATTTACAGTTACCTTCATTCAGCATCTTTGCTTTGGGGCAGGCATATTCACTTTTGTCATCAGAGTAAGCTTAGATATTTTGGGCCATATAATTTTTTATGATGAATTAATTATCTTTTGCATTCTAATGTCCTTAGCTGAATTCCTAGTGAAGTTACCCTCTAAAAACCAGAAAATAAAACAACTTTCCAATTTTATAATCAAAATATCTCCAGATATTTTATGCCTAACTGAAAACTGATAATACATGGACTTACACATATGATAGCTTTAAATAAAAGCAAAGGGAATTGTGATATACACTGTGTTTAAAAACACTTGGTACCAAGTCTGATTCTTTGAGTACAAAGCCCTTGACTCTTGGGATAAGAGGAGTGAAACAACTCTGGAAGGATTTTCTGACATCAACATGCACAACCCTACAGATACACAAGAAGATACTAACACACACATGCACACACACACACACACACACACACACACACACATACATACACACACACACATACAGAACCTAAATAAATAAATAAATCTTAAATTTAAAAACTAACAAGTAAGAGCAAGTATCAAACAATTTTTTTGTTTATTTCTAATACCTAACAAATTCTACAAAACATTTCTTAAACCAAAACTATTGACTAATTATAATCTGAGTAAAATACAATAGATAGACTTTTCATTTGTTAATATATTATCTCTTTTCCTAGTTTATGGACTTATAAAACCCTATGAGTGCTAATATAAATACATTTAACATTTTTATTTTTATTCTCTACACAGACACACACACACACAGACAACACACACACACAAATATATATGTAAATGTTCAAATCAGACATGGGTGTTCAATTAAATTTGAATATACTCTGTTTTAATATTAATTGAATAAAACATTTTGAAATTAAAATGAGCAAACTTGAATGCAGTTAGGAATTCATCATTTACTATTAACTGAATAAAAAGTATTCTAATTGTATTTAACTGAAGTAATTGAAAGTTGTTTTGCTCAGGAAGACTCAGAATGCTGCAAAGTAAAAACAGATACTAAACATATGATAGTGAAGAAAAGGGTAAATCAACATTTGGTTTCACTAAACTCAACAAATTTTATCAAGGAAAAGCCTCATTGAAATATAAATGATCTTTCTTTTGTCCTTGAAATATCAATCATGATCATTATACATTTACATATTTAAATTTATTACAGATTTGTGATTAAGCAAAGATGATACAACTGCAGATTCTTCAAAATAGTAAATGTGGTTTGAAGCTGAACAGATCAAGGCTTACTTTTCTTCTCTGGTACTACGCATAGGACCTTCCTGCTCTTTGACCACTAATGTTCCAATTTGATGACTCCAGGTTCCATGGTTCAAGTAGGTGGAATTTTCAACAATAAGGTTTAAATGTCAAGTTCTGGAGAGTAACCAAGGGTAACAGTAATAGCATGAGATAGTGGTGGAGTTTATGGGGTCTCATTGGCAAAAAATTAAAAAAAGGAAAAGAGGTAACTCATTCTTGGTAAGTGGCCTTTTTTAACATATCAGGTGCTATCGAGTACAATTAGCGTTCCTCACTATAGAATAACTCCGTTCAAACTCACTTTATGTATTGATGTGTGTAGATTTTAATGATCTTCTACTGTATTAGGTTTCTGTATGAATCTTAAAATGATTTTTACTAATAATTACCCAGTTCCATAGTTCCTTCTCTACTTTCTACCATTTTCTTTAGTCATTTTGATTGATTTTCCTGGTTCTCCTTTCATTTCATTTTATATTCTATCTCCCCTTGCTTGAAAGATCTCTTGCTCCCCCATTTCCGCTTACTGGTTTCCTAATTTGTGTTGGAATTCTAAATGAAACAAAGAGTATCTATGTCTAAAACCTGAATTCTACATATTGAAATCATATGATGTTTGTCTTTCTGTGTCTGAGTTACTGTTTCCAGATCCATCTATTCAGATACAAATAGAACCATTTTTTTCTTAACAGCTGTATAATAGTCTATGGTGTAAATGTGTTACATTTTCATTACCCATTCCTCTTTTGATGAATATGTAGGTTCTGTTTCCTTGTTATTTAAACAAAACAGCAGAGAATATGGAAGGGCTACTGTCTTTGTAGTAAAACATGGCTCAGTCATTAAAACGTAATTCTCACAAGCAGTAGAACAGAACTCAAATTGGGAAAAATTGCAAATCATATAACACTTTACAAAAACAATATGTGACACTCCCTATCTATATATTAAAGTCACAGAATTAATCTCTATAATCTTTATTAAGTCTTTGTTATTTGACAATTCCATGCGTTTATACAATACATTCTGCTTGTTTCTGCTCCAAGCTCTCTTGTCTCCTACCCATTTTCATCAATTCCTCCCCCTTAGAAGTCTCTTTCTTACATTCATGACTTTTGGTTTTGATTTACAACCAACCGCTTTTTTAACAAGGACTATCTCTATGACAATAGATTTGGAATTATTCTTTGGAGTCTGATAGGATAGTCAGTGACAACACAACTAAAGATAATACATAGAATTCATAATTTACATTTCCATGGAAAACCTATAAGAATAAGTTTACTTATGAAGTAGATAGCAAAAATAAAAGAGATCTGCAAATTCCTAAGCATAGTTTCCAGACCCATGGCCTGTGACCTTTTGAACCTCTTTAGATTGTGAGCCAATTAAGATGTTTCTTCCATTTCTCATTCCATCTTCCACCGTCACTCTTCATCTTTGGCTATGTCAATATCCACATACCTAGTTCCTAACATGGAACTAATGATTACTGTTGGTTCTGTGGCTGTCTTTGCCTGGTAAATATGATCTTCCATTAACCTGCATTTCCCCAATCTTCCCAGGTGCAATCTCATGAGCCTAGTTTGTGACCTACAGTCCGTATTTTGTTAACTATGCTTGTTTGTTGAGTAACTTGTTCCCTTTCTGTCTCTTTTCTCTCCCTGCCCTCATTTGCAAACAGAAGGCCTCTAGTTCCAGACCAGCAGCCAGGGAAGGTTCTTTAAGTGTGAGGCACTTTTGCCTGTTCAATTCCTTCTCCTCATCCTCTAACCTCCACTTGTGCCAATCTCACACCCACAGACCTAGTCCAGCTAAATGTATCTTTGAATGGTGAGACATCCTTTCATGTCTTATCCACCTATACACAGTTATTTGTATACCACAGGTCTAATGACAGTCATGGGAATTAGGAGACAGTTTTCCCAGTTAAACAGCTCATCTGCCAGATTTACCTGGTATAGCTGAAGACATGCAGCTATTACATTGCCAAAATCTAAAGAAAACCAGATTACCACATCAGACACAAAAGTATAGGAGCAAAACCATAGGTACAGGTCAAATCACAAAGACAACTTGAATGAAGAAGACAGCTTGACTTCTGTCAAGGCACCTAGACTGTTGAAGTCATGTCTAAGAACATCCCACATCAACATCTAGACATGGAGTTTAAAAAATAAAAACAAAAGAAATAATAAAAACAAAAAACAAAACAAAGTTATCCACAAATTCAAGGAATTTAAAGAAAATTCCAAAAGTATATAATTAAATTCTCAATCGATGTCTGAGAATGCTAAAATACACAGCTGAAGGAAATGATATGATAATGCAGGATTTGAGAACTAAAATCAATCAATAAATAGAAATTTTGAAGAGGACACAAGCTGAAGTGAAGATTGACTTAAACAAACAATTAGGAATCTTAATTATACTATTCAAGGGGAAGCCTTACATGTACAATGAAGATAGAATATCAAGACAAAGAGATGAAGTAGACAATATAGATTAAATAAACTAGGAATATAAAAAATTAAACAAGTTACAGGAAAGAAACATGTAGAAATATAAAATGCCTTGAAGAAACTAAAAAAAAAAAAAAAAAAAAAAAACAAATAAAGCATATATTCGCTTACATATAAATTAGATACATACATATGTTATGGAAATAGATAATAGAATAGAATTCCAGGTCAATGTCTACAAGTATCTTACAAGATCATAGAAAAAGCTTCCCCAAACTATGAAAGACATACCCATACAGATGCAAGAAACACACAAAATTCAACTTGATAATATCAGAAAACAAACTCCCTAAGGTATAGCATAGTTGAAACACTAAACGTACAGAAACAAAGAAAATTATTGAGAGATGCAATTTAAAAGAAAAGATAGAAGCATAAAGGAAAACCCAAAAATGTAACATCGTATTTCTCAACTGAAACCTTGAAAGTCAGAAAAGCCTGGAGCCATGCAAGTTCTGAGAGATGACAATTGGCATTCTAGACTATTTGTATCCAGCAAAATTATGTGTTATTGTTGAAATAGAAACATTTTCCATGATATAAGCAGCCCAAAACCTCTTGTTTCCTATGACAAAATACCCTAAAAAGGCTATCTGATGCAAAGTTCACAGTGAAGTGAGCAAAAGGACTTTAAAGAGAAACAAAGAAAAATAGAATTTAATTCAATACAAATCACAAGTAAGAACTCAAACCAATAAATACACAAGAAATCAAATAAAACCTCCAGGATAGTTAAAACAATCCTATATAATAAAAATATTCCTGTAAGTATCATCATCTCTGTTTTCAAACAAGTATCATCATCTCTGTATTTTTTATTTAATTGTAATTTAAAAAGCATAGTATAGGGGAGGAGGTATGGGATGTGGAACAGTCAGAGTGTGTACTGGGAGAAGGAAAATTCTGGACTATAAAAAACAATTAAAGATTACATTTTTTTAAAAAGCATAGTATAGGTGTAAAAACAGATATGTTCAATAATGTAACCAAATTGAATCCCCAGACATAAGGTCACATAACTATAGACATCTGGTATTTTATATAAAAGCCAGAAATACACACTGGAAAAACAAAGCATCTTCAAACAATGGTACTGGACAACCTAGGTGGCTGCAAGCAGAAGAATGCAAATAGGTCCATACTTATTACTCAATACAAAATTTAACTCCAAATGGACCAAGAAACACAATATAAGACTAGATACACTGAATCTGGTAGAAGAGAAAGTGGGGCATAATCTTGAACTCAAAGAAAATTTTATACAGAAAACCTGTAGCATAGTAAGAGCAACAATTAGAATGGAACAGATGCAACTTAAAAACAGCAAATGACACCATCATTCAGACAAAGAGGCAGGCTACAGAATGGTAAAAGATTTTTTATCAACTATACATCCAATATATGGTTATTATCTAAAATATATAAATAACTCAAACTAGACATCAAGAAAACAATCCAATTACAAAACGGGGTACAGTCTAAAACACAATTTTCAAAGATGAAACATGAATGCCTAAGAAACTCTTATGGAACTATTCAACATCCTGAGTCATCAGCAAAATGCAAATCAAATCTACATTGAGATTTCTTCTTACACCATTCAGAATGGCCAAGAACAACAACACAAATGACAGCTCATGCTGATGAGGATGTTGACTAACATCCAGTACTGTCCTAAACTTTTACTGCCAACTATAGAAACCGGGTGTAGCAGTTTATTAAAAAGCTTGGAGTTGACATACCTCAAGATGTCACTTTATGATTCTTGGCCATATATCCAAAGACTCTACATTCTACCACAGAAGACACATGTTTATCTATTTTCATTGCTGCTCTACTCATAATAGTCAAAGAGTGGAAACAGGTGAATAAATAAAGAAAGTATGGTAAATTTATACAATGGAACATTATCTACTTCTTTAAAATTAATTCTATGAGTAACTGGATGGAGATAGAAAAAAATCAACCTGATTGAGGTAACAGACTGAAAAAGGGAAATATGTATTTTGCACATAAGTTTGCTATTAAGACTTCAATAAGCAGGTTACAATGCATATAAACATAGATGTTAGGTATAGAGTAAGTTCTCCCTAGGAAAGGGAAATACAAAAGACAGTTATGGTTAAACAGATGCGGTGTGAGACTGTAACAGGAGGATCAGATGGGTGGGGGATATAGAAGAAAGGTAAGGAAAGCAATACAGGGAGGGATAGCTAAAATTAAGGGTCTTTTTAGGGTTGTATAGAAACAGAAGAGAACCTTCTTAAAAATATATCATGCATGAAAGAAATCTAAAATTGTAATAACCAAATAACAGGAGAAACAAAGGCCCAACTAGTGTCTCTCATGACCAAACGAAACCTCCAGTTCTGGGAATTGGTGACATCTAATCAAATTGTTGGACAAAAGGGCTCCATAGAAACTCCAAAACAACCCAGGGTACTGTCAAGGCTATTGATTGCTCTCCACAAACTGATGTGTGGCCCTATAGCTGAAGACAACATAAACCACTGAGTAGGGAGGAATTAACTTGGTGCCTATCTCAAGCCTTCACCATTTTTAGTGAAGTGTTCCTAGAACTGACAGGTACTCTGCACACTACTAGAGGAGAAAGGAAAACACCAACAAATATTCAAAAAACAAAACAAACAAATAAAAAAAGCCACTGAATATACCACGGTAACCTGCCTACAGTTAGGCTGGTACAATGATGGTACTAAATTTGGGAAAAACAGTCTCTGTCTGATTGGAATTAAGGTTCATTCTATGTGATGAAACCAATGCCTGACACTGTCTAAAATGGAAACAGAACCTGAGAATAGATAAATAAATCACAACCTATGAGAAATTAATGTATACATATATACAAAACATACACATATACACATATACACATACATATATGTATCACTACTATGTCTTTTAGAAGGTCTTTTTTCCCTTGATCTCAGTGGCTCTGAAAATTGTTCAGCCTCCTCTTCTGTAGCGTTCTCTGAGTCTCTAGGTAAGAGAATGGTTGAAGCATAGGACCTAGTGTTATGTGTCATATATATATATATATATATGTATATATTCCTAACAACATTTAGTTGTACACATAGATCAGTGTCTTGCTCAGTCATCATCAGAGAAGCTTCCTCTTGCACTATATGGGAACAATACAGAGACCCATAACTGGAAAATGTGCAGATACTGAGAAACCTTGGAACATTGGGTCCTAAATAGGATACATTAATCAATTCTCTCATGTTGGGACTCAGAGAATACTACAGAAGAAGAGGCTGAGCAATTTTAAGAGCCAATGGGATTAAGAGACAAAGGCCTTCTAGAAGACACAGTAGTGATACATATATGAACTCTCATTGACTGTGGCAGCATGGATAGGGACTTCAGAGCTCTAATGGGGTCCAAGCACTGAAAGTGGAGTTGAAAACAAGATCCCTATTCCTAACCTGAAAGCTATCTCTAATTGATAACCACTCACAGAGTAGAAATTATTTTTCTCAACTAAGTTTCACTGGGTTCAGAAACCACACTTCAGGATAAGACCGTTGCCCATTTGTTGATGACCAATATCTAACATTTATACATTATGATTTTCAACTTTGGTTTAATTGTTTTTTGTGTGTCCTCAAATGTATTCCATCATCTTTCATTTCTCTTGTGCTTTATATTTGGCTCTTCTTTGGTTGTTTTGTCCTGTTGTCATTTTTTTTTTATTGTATTATATAATTGAATGTTGTCAGACATCTGAATCATGTTCACAACATAGATAAAGGTTATGAAATATTACAAATCCATATATTTTGGGTAGAAATATCCTCAAAGGATTCTGTTTTGAATGTTTAGTCCTAAGTTTGTATGACTATTGGATCAAGAGGTAACTGAATTCATCCATAAACAAGATATTAAAAGGTAAAACAAATTTGAAAATGTAAGTAACTTGGAGCATGACTTTAGAAACCACAATTTCTTTCTTGCTTTTCTGTCATCCCTCTTTTCATTTCTTCATAGGCTCTTATAAAGTATGCTGATTCTTGAATTTCCCTGTTTTGTCATGATATATCTAACTTGCCAAAGATCTAAATCCCTGAACTATAGATTCTTTTTTTTTTTATTGGATATTTTACTTACATTTCAGATATTCTCCCCTTACCCCATTCCCCCCCTCCCTCCCAGGAACTTCCTATCCCTTCCCCCCTTTTCCTGCTTCTATGAGGGTGTACGCCCACCTAAACCGCCCCCCCCCCCGCACGCCTCACCTCCCACCCTTGAATTCCCACCTGCCATGATGTCCAGCCTTCATGGGACCAAGGATCTCTTCTCCTACCTATAACACCCTTGCATATATAGCTGGAGCCATGGGTCCCTCCCTAAGCGCTCCAAGGCTGCTGGTTTAGACCCTGGCGGCTCTGGTTGGTTGGTATTGTTGCTCTCCTCATGGGGCTGCAAATCCTTTCAACTCCTTCAGTCTTCACTCTAACTCCTCTATTGGGAACCCCATGATCAGTTTAATGGTTAGCTGTGAGCATCTGCCTCTGAGTATGTCAGACTTGCAGACCTCTAAGGAGACAGCTATATCAGGCTCCTGCCAGCATGTACTTCCTGACATCCACATATATACATACCTTCTTGATTTCTGATATTTATTTATTTGTTTATTTATTTATTGGTGGATGATAAAGGAGTTTGAGATATCTCAATTAGCACAGGATAGCCAAAGATCACTATAAAGCAAAGGTTCTCCTTGATTTCTTGATCTTTTGGCCTCACCTACATAGTTCTGCAAGAGTATGTTTGTGCCACCAAATCCAGTTAGTTTTTTTTTTATTTTATTTATTTTATTTTATTTTATTTTTAATTTTTATTTTTAATTTTTTTTCAGCAAGTCAAAAAAATTTAAAAAGCATTCAAACAGAAAAAAAATGAAAAGAAACAAACAAGCAAAATATCAAGGGTCAGATATACTTATACAAGAATTCTATAGAGCCTTCAAACAAGCAATACTTTTTGAGTTATGTTTAAAAAAAAATTCAGAACCACAATAAGCTCCTTCACAAAGCAAATAATATTGAAATAGTGAAATCAAGTGTAAACCCAACAAAAATATATAAATTATAGTCCAGTATCCCTCATGAGTATACATACAAAAATTCTCAATGAAGTAGTTGCAAACTGAATACAAGAGATATAAAAAAAATAATATTCCATGAATAACTGAACAACTGTTTTTTTTTTTTTTTTTTTTTTTTTTAGAAGACCATACTCCATATACAGGCTGCATGTTTTGGGATAGCCCCCACTCCAGATGTTTGAGACCTACATGAAAATCAAGCTGCACATTTACAACATATGTGCAGGGAGGCCTAGGTTCAGCCCATGGAGGTAGATCTGTGTAGACTAGGTATGCTCCACGGTTGGTGATTCAGTCTCTGAGAGCTCCAAGGGTTCAGGTTCGTTTACTCTGTTGATCTTCCTGTGCAGTTCCTATCTCCTTAGGGCCCACAATCCTTCCACCTATTCTTCTATAAGTGTCCTCAAGCTCCATCCACTGTTTGGCTCTGGATGTCTGTATCTGTCTGAGTCAGCTGCTGGTTAGAGCCTCTCAGAGGACAGCTTGCCCCTGTCTGTTCTCAGGCTGGAGGTTTTTATTTTATTTTAGATGTTAAATTTTCAGCATTGATCAAGAAAATAATTCCCAAGAGTTAAAATTCATTTTTTCTTATTTTTTTATTGGATATTTTCTTTATTTACATTTCAAATGTTATCTCCTTTCCCAGTTTCCACCCAGAAAACTCCTATCCTATCCCCTCCACCTGCTTCTATAAGGGTGCTCCCAACCCTCCCACCCACTCCTGTATCCACTCCCTCACATTCCCCTACACTGGGTAATTGAGCTTACCCAGGACCAAGGGCCTCTTCTCGCATTGATGCCTTATAAGTCTATCCTCTGCTACATATGCAGCTGAAGCCATGGTACCTCCATGTGTACTCTTTGGTTGGTGGTTGTAGTGCCTGGGAGCTCTGGGGGTTCTGATTGGTTGATATTGTTGTCTTCCTATGGGGTTGCAAACCCCTTCAGCTCCTTCAGTTCTTTTTAACTCCTCCATTAGGGACCCTGGCTCAGTCCAATGGCTGGCTGTGAGCATCCAACTCTGTATTTGTCAAGGTCTGGCAGAGCTTCTCAGGAGACAGCTGTTTCAGGCTCCTGTCAGCATGTACTTCTTAGCATCAGCAATAGTGTCTGGGTTTGGTGACTCTGTATGAGATGGATCCCCAGGTGAGGGCAGTCTCTGGATGGCCTTTCATTCAGTCTCTGCTCCACACTTTGTCCCTGTATTTGCTCCAGTGAGTATTTTGCTCCCCCTTCTAAGAAGGACCCAAGCATCCACACTTTGGTCTTCTTCTTCTTGAGCTTCATATGGTCCTGTGAATTGTATCTTGGATATTCCGAGCTTTTGAGTTAATAACCACTTATCAGTGAGTGCATAACATGTGTGTTCTTTTGTGATTGTGTTACCTTACTCAGGATGAAATTTTTATAATTTTGAACATTGGATCACACTAGAAATTACATGTTCATTGAGCTTCAATTTTCAGCTAAAATTTATTTACTTTATGTGTTTAATAATATTATACCTATTATACTTGAAGATTTAAATTTTCTGGCAAAATTATCCACCTGGAATTTAAAAGACAATATTTTCATCTGCAAACTCTTCAGACCTATAAATAGAATACATGACACATTCAAAAAATGTTTTTTTTTCTGTAAAATAAATATAATTTTATTGAATCTGTCAAGTAAATCCTGGAGTTGTACTTATACATGTATACTATGCCAAGAGGGAAAAATGTATCCTTTAAATGAGCTGAGATAATTGACATCTGTACTTAGGAGAAAGTTGATATGCAATCTTTTAGACAAACAGCTAGGCACATGCTTGTTGAATGTTCAAGTCTTTAAAACGTGATTAAAAATAGTACTAATTAAATTAATAAGTCTAAGATGTCATGATGACTTTAGCTAATATAAGAAACTACAGTAAACTATAGTATGAGAAATTTACATGGTATTTTTAAATTATCTCTTCTTTATATTATATTTACATCACTTTTATCTTCATTTTCCTACATCCAAAACATCCTACATGCTTTCAAATTTATGGCCTCTTTTTCATATATATACATAGAAACACACACACATATGAATTATATTGATATAGAAAAATTATAGTTTAAGTTCTCCTCTAAGACCCATTAGTTAACTGGCCATGACTGTTGGCCATGTTTCCAGACTAAGCAGGAGTTCCTGCTGTTGACCAGGTCTTAGGTCTAATTAAGAATTGTCAGCTACCAATGTATATACACATATACATATATGTACATGTAATGTTTCATATATGTATATATAAACATATTAATACATGTGTACATATATAATATAAATATAAATATTATATGCATAGTATATATATATATATTTATGTATGCATATGTTATTATATAGTATATATATATTTACATATACATATGTTATTATATATGTATATAAAAACATATTAAATCATATATGCATTTGTGGATATAAGATCATTATGCAATCACATCATTTACTAATTGCCTATAGTACTTCATATACTATACTTGCTGCCTTTCCCTGTGCATGCTGAAATGCCTGTTACTTTTTGTCATTTTTTACATCATATTTAGGCAATCATGTGGTGTGATTTTCTGACTATAGCTTCAGCTATTTCTAGGAGATGCAGTCTCACAGCAAACTCGACGTTCCTCAGGCTCTTCCAGTCTTTCTGCTTCTTGCTCCATAATAATACCTAATTCTTAGATTCAGGAGTAAGTGTTATATCTGTACCACCTTACAGGCTCTTCAGATGTAGACTTTGTTTAGTAGATTTCTGTTTGTTTTCTTCCTTTGCAAAGAGAAACTTCCTTGAAGACTCCATTTATTTCTGGGTATAAGTTAAAGATTCAGAATATAGTTAGGCAGTAGTTATACGTTTTTGCTTGGTTTCTAGGACTATGTATCATTTTTCCTCTTGTTGAGTAAATCTTAAGTCCAATTAGGGAACTAACTTATGTTCCCACCAAGGTAGGTGTGACACTATTGTTCCTTCCTGGTAACTGGGTCATGCTGCTGGTCATTGTTATATTTCCTAAGTATCATACCTGAGTCGAACTGTTAGTTGTGTCCATCCTTTGGAAACTTTCAGGGAGCTTTCTAAAACTATGAAAGCTATAACTCAATGAAAAGGCTTTCATACCATTTCCAGATAAGGGATATCTGGGTTCTTTGTCTAAATATCATTGTGTTTTTAGTAATAGGTACTTACCATCCATCTCCTGTGTGGATAAGAAAGGGCAATAACACCTCTTGTCTATCTTCCTTCACATCTGCCTCCACTGCCCTGTTTCTATTTTAATTTCCTTATTTCTACAGTTAATTCAGATATGTGGACATATCTGAAAATTTGAAACTAGAAGCCACAAATGAATGAGTTCATGGAAAGTTTGTCTTTCTGACCCAGATACTCCACTCAATATAAATTCTTCTAGTTATTTTGATTTACCTGCAAATTTCATGATTTCATTTTTCTTTTTAGTTGAATAGAATTCCATAGTATATTATAACACACTTTCCTTATCCATTTGTCAACTGAAGAATGTTTACATTGTTTCTATTTCCTAGCTAATGTGAATATAGCAGCAGCAATGAACATGGCTGAGTAAATATTTGTAGAGTAGATCTTGAGTCAAGCAGAGATTCACAGTTAATTTCTTTTTTATTACTTACAACTCCCACATTGCTTTCTAGTGTGATTGTACCTGTTTCTAGTTCCTCCAAAAGGGTATGATATTCTCTTTTCCTTCCATTGCATTTGTTTGTTTATTTGTTGATATTTGCCCCTCTGACTGGGATATGATGAAATCTCAAAGGTGTTTTGATTTACATTCCCTAATTGCTAGGGATAATGAGCATATATTTGAGATATTTCTTAGCTATTTTTTAATTCTTTTGAGTTCTCCCTGTATAGGTTCAAGTATTAGATTTTGAGTAGGTAGTTTGATTTTTGACTCTTTTTAATTCTTATAAATTCTGAATATTAATACTCTGTCAGGTGTTTAGATGGCAAGGATTCTCTTCATTCTGTATGCTTTATCTTTATGCATTTAAATGATTCCTTAGCTCTATGGAAGCTTTTAGTTTTATAAAGTTTTACTTTAAAATTCTGACCTGTATCACTAGACAAATGTAATACTGTTCAGAAAGTCTTTTCATATATCTATGCCATGTTAGGGTACTCTGTTTTATTCTGGAAGTTTCAGTATTTGAGGTTTCATATTTAGGTCTTTGATCTATGTGCATGTGATATTTAGAGGTCTAATTTTCATTCTTCTAATGTAGACATTCAGTTTTCCCAGAACCATATGTTGAAGATGCTTTCTTTTTCTACAACATATGTTTTTTTACATCATGTCCAAATACTAAATAGCTGAAGTTATGCATATGTATGTTTCTATCTTTGATTATATTTCATTAGGCTACATGTCCATTTTTATACCAGTACTATAGTTTTATTATGATAGTGATATAATGGCTCTGTAATATATCTTGAGGTCTGGAAACTTAACCCTCTTGAATTATTCTTTGTGCTCAGATTGTTTTAGATATCTGGAGTCTTTTGGTGTCCATAGGAATTTTATAATAGTATTTCCCCTTATTTTCTGTAAAGAATTAAATAAAGGATTTGATTGGAATTTTATTGAATCTCAGAAGAACTTTTCAGAAAATGGTCATTTTCACAATATTAATTCTACTGAATCTAAGAGCATAGGACTTCTTTGTATTTTCTCATGTCCATCTCTTTGTTAAAAGATTTAATTTTTTTTATTGTAGAGTTTCTTTATTTCATTGATTGTATTTATACCTAGATATTTTATTTCCTTTGAGGTTATTAAGAACAGGAGTGTGATCTCTGTCTCCCATTATATATAGTTGTTGAATATAAAAGTTTTTGATTTGGGCAAGCTTATGATTTTGTTTCAATCCATGTTCCTGAATTTGTTTATAGTTTATAATATTTGTAAAATTTTTAAACATGATTTATTCACTTACTATGCATTGATCAAAAATAAAATAATCTCACTTTGACAAATCTTTTAGAAGTACATTGATGAAAGTAGTTTTAGAATCCATTAGAAGTGCTTTTATTATGTTGTTATTAATAATCGTGATAGACATAATTTTGAGAACATAATATATATGGTCATTATAAACATCATCTCAATTAGCACTTAATGTCCTCTGTGGTAGCTGAAATTATTTGTATGTTTCAGATTCATAAATTTGTGTAAATAAGTTGTCCCAAGATGCCATGCAAGACAAAGGAAATGAATTTCTGCTTCTTCATTTTTGTCTAAGATCTATTGTAGTATAAGTGATAAATAATAGTCCTGGAACATGTGTGTTATTGAAAAACATTTGTAAATAAAAAGAATAAATTTGATTCACCTCTGTGAGAAACTTCAAATATGTTAAGAGGTTTTAATATCATATTTTCATTTAGTTTTCTAAGTATGGCTGTATCTAAAGTTGGATAAAATGCCTGTTTAACATAAACTGAATTATTTGAAACTAGGGTAATTAAAAACATATAAAATGTAGATATATACAGTATATATATATATATATATTCTTAAATAAAAATAATATAATCATTTGACCTAAATGTGTTATTTTTTACAACCAGAATAATATTTTAAACAAAAAGATAAAATTTGATGAAGACTAATTTTCTCTATATCTGATGAAAGTATTTAAGGTTATTTAAAATATTGAAGCAAATTTATTGAGTGTTTTATTGAACATTCTTTTACTTTTTTTTATTGGATATTTTATTTACATTTCAGATATTATCCCCTTACCCCTTTTCTCCCCCTCCTGCCCAGGAACGCCCTATCCCATCTACCCTCCTCCTGCTTCTATGAGGATGTACCCCCACCTACCCCCTACTTCTAACTCCCCACCCTCGAATTCCCTCACACAGGGCGTCCAGCCTTCATGGGACCAAGGATCTCCTCCCCCACCTATACATGATTGGACCATCCTTCCTTGCATATACAGCTGGTCCCTCCTAAGTACTCCCAGGCAGGTGGTTCAGACCCTGGGGGCTCTGGTTGGTTGGTATTGTTGCTCTCCTCATAGGGTCTCACACCCTTTCAACTCCTTCAGTTTTTCACTCTAACTCCTCTATTGGGAATCCCATAATCAGTTCAATGTTTAGCTGTGAGCATCTGCCTCTGAATATGTCAGATTCTTACAGACTTCTAAGGAGACAGCTATATCATATTCCTGTCAGCATGCACTTCCTGTCATCCACATCAGCATCTACCTTTGGTGACTGCACATGGGATAGATACCCAGGTGGAATGGTCTCCAGACAGCACCTACTTCAGTTTCTGTTCTGCACTTTGTCTCCATATTTGCTCCCTTGAGTATTTCGTTACTCCTTCTAAGAAGGACCAAAGCATTCCCACTTGGTCTTCATTCTTCATGATCTTTATGTAGTCTGTGAGTTGAATCTTGGGTATTTCAAGCTTCTGGGCTAAAATCCAATAATCAGTGAGTGAATACCATGTGTGTTCTTTTGTGATTGGGTTACCTCAATCAGGATATTTTCCAGTTCCATCCATTTGCTAAGAATTTCATGAACTCATTGTTTTTAATAGCTACGTAGTACTCCATTGTGCAAATGTACCACATTTTCTGTATCCATTCCTCTGGTGAAGGCATCTGGGTTCTTTCCAGCTTCTGGATATTATAAATAAGGCTGCTATGAACATAGTGGAGCATGTGTCCCTGTTGTATGCTGAAATATCTTTTGGGTATATACCCAGGAGTGGTATAGCTGGGTCCTCAGGTAACACTATGGTTAATTTTCTGAGGTACTGCCAGACTGCTTTCCATAGTGGTTGTAGCAGCTTACAATTCCACCAACAATGGGGGAGTGTTCCTCTTTCTCTACATCCTCGCCAGCATCTACTATCACCTGAGTTTGATCTTAGCCATTCTGACTGGTGTGAGGTGGAATCTCAGGGTTGCTTTGATTTGCATTTCCCTGATGACTAAGGAGGCTAAACATTTCTTGAGGTGCTTTTTGGCCATTCGCATTTCCTCAGTAGAGAATTCTATGTTTAGCTCTGTACCCCATTTTTAATAGGGCTATTTGGTTGTCTGGAGTCTAATTTCTTGTTTTCTTTGTATATATTGGATGTTAGTCCTCTATCAGATGTGGGATTGGTAAAGATATTTTACCAATCTGTTGGTTGCCATTTTGTCCTATTGACAGTGTCCTTTGCCTTACCGAAATGTTGCAATTTTATGAAGTCCCATTTGTCAATTCTTGATCTTAGAGCGTAAGCCATTGATGTTCTGTTCAGGAACTTTTCCGCTGTGTCTAGGTACTCGAGGTCTCTTCCCCACATTCTCTTCTATTAGTTTCAGTGTATCTGATTTTATGTGGAGGTCCTTTATCCACTATTGATGGTCACAGTCTGGGACAATTTCCAAGATTCTTGTCACAGTATCCAAGAATTGAAATAATGTTCCAACTATGAACAAACATAAGATGGTAAACAGGGAATGTCCTAATGTTTACTAGAGGAAACAGTTTTTCCATACTGCACAGTCACCCAATAACCATTCAGGCTGAATGGGATTTTCCAGTCTTCATACCCAGATATACTGGGAATAACATTGGAACAAAAAGTGAATTTGTGATACCCCTTCCCTTTATTTATTTATTTTTATTTATATGAGTACACTGTAGCTTTCTTCAGACACACACCAGAAGAGTGCACTGGATCCCATTACAGATGGTTGTGAGCCACCATGTGGTTGCTGGGAATTGAACATAGGACCTCTGGAAGAAAAGTTAGTGCTCTTAACTGCTGAGCCATCTCTTCAGCCCTGACTTTTGCATCTTGATCAATTAGACTTTATTCTTGCTCCCTCTTACTGATTCTTTTGCTGGTCTCAGAACCAGTGTATTTAGGCTTCTACCATTGCCTAAGAACCAGCAGCTTTCCTGGAGATGTCTAGGTTTCCTACATCACATTGAGAGTCTTGATGCACCAAACTTCAAGGACTGAGCAACTATGAGGTTATTGGACTCTAGTGTAAAACAGACAATGTGCAAAGACTCAAGCTTTAAAGGCAGCTGGCATCAAAGACCAAACAACTACAAGTTCTAAGAGGTAATTATTTTTAAGTTAATTTAATAAATTCATTTTTCCTCTCTCTCCTCTCTCCTTCTCTTTCTTCCCTCTTCTCTCTCCTCTCTGTCTCTGTCTCTTTTTGTGTGTATCAGAAGGAATTTATGGCTTTGACCTTTAAAACATTAAAATCTCATCATGATAGAGAGTTCCAGGAAGCCACTTCTCTCCACCAGGAGTCATAGATAGTTAGTGATTAGGACAAGAGAAGTCTCATAAGGCCACACCTTCCTCCAAGTTTATATAGAGGTAATTAATGGCTACTGTAGCGTAGCCAACAATAAATTGCCTCAGCTATTGTAAGTCACACCCCATCCATGTTCCTGTAAGTAATTCTAAGTAAATCATTGTTTTACCAAGGTAAACTTGTGTTAAACTGTTACTGTGCTCTCTCCTTCATGACCTCTCAGGAGCAAAATGATGTTGGTTCATCTGTACAGGAAAAGTACACACAGTAGCAATCACTGTATCTTAGCATTTGATATATGCTAACACATTACTTTGACTTTCACATAAAAATATAGTTAAATAGAAATTGTAGGGCATAATGCAGAAATATTCCTGAGATTATTGCTACCCTGATAGGCCTATGGGATACTCAGATGGTTTTCATTTTCTTCACTATTTTAATGCTTATAAAGATTTAGTAATTCATAATGATAGTAAACTATTATAAGTTCAAATAAGTTACACCTGTTATAATACACACTGCCACTTTTAAAAACAATTTAACATGTTACTAAATATATAGTTAGATGGTACAGAGTATTTAATTTTACACATATCACCAAAGTATATCACATAGTGTAAAACATCATTAGATATTTAAAAACTACTAAACCATAGAATTATATTTATTCTCTGTAAAACAGTCTAAAGATATATGATCTATCTATATATAATTTAGAACATTTATTCACTCTAATAATGCCTTGGATAATTGGACCCTATGAAGAATATATGGCACATATAATTGGTACCTTAATAAATAAGTGTGTTCATGAGGATGATATATACATTTTATCAAAGACTTGTTTCATACTCAGTCATTTTGATATTTGAGAGTCCCATAACATGCTAGGCATCACTTAAAGAACAAATAACTGACTTCCATAATTCTCCCAAGTAAGAATTGTGTATTAAGCCAGATAAGTTTCTTCAGTATAATTCATACTAGATGCTACTTCAATACTGTATCTACAAATGGCAGCCAGTTTGAAATCTGCCTACAACTTGAAAATATCACATTATATGACCATATTTCACTTTAAAGCACTCTGCTTCTTGGCCCAAATGATTTATTTTTCTACAGTGTTAGAGTATTTGTTTAGGAAAGTAGCACATTGTGTTTGTATAAGTTATTATTTTTAAATATAAAATCCCAAGCCTCAGATTTGGAAAGTGGTATATAATACATGCTTTCAACAAACTAATATATCTTCAAAGGTAAATATTAAAAGGAAATTTACAACATAAAAGTCTTGGGTTTCAGAGTCAAGAGACTATAATCTGAAGAAGCTAATGTATAATAAATAAAGTAGATAAAAATGAATCCTGATGAGCTGTTTCTCCCTGATAAAATCCGAGCATTTACTCAGGATATCTCAATTACTAGTAGATGTTTAGTAGGTATAAATCATTAGTCTGTTGTGTTGGTTTTTTATATGTTTTATCAACTTGACAGAAAATAGACTTGTAAGGGAAGAAGAAACCCAAAGAACCCAAGGAGAAATTGCCATTATCAGATTAGCCTGGAGGCAAGTGTGTGAGCCTTTTTCTTAATTGGTGATTGATGTACCAGGGCCATTCTACTATGGGCAGTGCCACTTCTGGCTTGCATAAGAAAACAAACTGAGCAAACTCAGATAAACAACTCAGTTTTAGACTTCCTGCCCTGACGTCCGTAATGATAAACCATAAGCTATATGACAGAGTAAGCCAATTCCTTCCCCAGTTGCTTTTTATCCCAGAAATAGAAAGGAAATTAGAACATATATATATGAAGTATATTTAATGTACATCTTCAGAAATTAAAGAAAATGGCATGCCATTGGATTACTGGCCATGAGATTAAAAGGTCAATTTTTAAACAGGAATCCAGACAGACTAGGGACTTATAATCCCTTCTGTGGTTGTAAGAATGTGCCATGCTCTCTGCCATGATGGTTATGGGTTTCAAGTCTCTGAAACTGTAAGCCCCAAATAAATTCTGACTCTGACGGTTTCAGATAGTAAAAAGCAATCATAACTTTCTGCTATTTCCTTAATTAAACAACAGCTATTTCCTCTCCATGTGCCCCCTCCCAATTTCATGTCATCTAGTGGTAGTTCACTAATTCCAATGAGTGTTGTTCATATGAACTTGGATATGAGGCTATCCTTTAGAACATAGAAAACCTTTTCATTATTTAGAACACCCCCTTCAACTGCTTCCAACTGCCACTTTTTCCTTCTAAGAGGTGGAGCATGGAGAACACATTCCCATATTTATGTCTATAATTCTGTCTGGCTCATCTTATATAAGTATCTAGATAATCACAGTTGCTATGAGTTCATGAGTGCAATGCCCATATTCCTGTCCAGAAGACAGCATTTCACAGCATTCCTCATTTTCTGTCTTTTATATTGTTGTTCCTTCCTCCTCTTTGGTGCTACTCCCAGAGACTTAAAGTGTGTGAAGGTTGACATTGTGGTCTCATTTGGGATTTTCCTTTCAATGTCATTCTCTGAACACTGGAAAGTTGTTGGTCTTTCCAATGATTGTTGTCCACTTCAAAACATTTTTTTGACTAAGGTTGAGAGCAATCTATGTGTATAAACATAAACATAGAAGGCAATTTTACAACATCACCATGAGCAAAATTATAATAGGTTCTAACATATGACCTATGAACTTCCCATCCATGAGTTTTTAACTACAATTTCAGTATCAAATATTAAATTCCCTCATGTGAATCAGGTCACAAATCCACTAGCGAATTAGGTTTTTACCTCATAATAGTTGTGTAACCATAGTAACAGTAGAAGTTCTTGACTGGCAAGTCAGTGTTATACTATGCTGTTTCCAGCACTGGGTAAGACCATGGGTGACTTTTATCTCCCCAAGCACCCTGTATAGAATATTCTGATAGTATAAAAGCTAGCCAGCCAGAACATAGTTTTCTAGTCACTTTGAGATGCAGTTTATGATGTCTTTAGTTAAAGGGTGTGGTGCCGTAATCATTAGGATTTTACCATGAAGTAATAAAGGACAGTCACCAAGTTGTGTTATTTTGAAAACTGTTGAGGCCTCCAAGGCCAGTACTTCAAGGTGAGTTGTCCTACTCTTATGACTGTGGTTTTTAATTTAGTAACCCATGTATTTGGGGGAGTGAAATCATTGACACAAGCTGGGTAATTTTGTTTAAACTCTTTTTCAAGTTACATTTGGAAATCATCTAAGATGTGAGTTCTCACAGAGTATTTTTCATACATCAATAGTTCTTTTAAACTGACATACTATTCTTTCTTATTTCTCATACCCTTGACTCCCTTATTAATCTTTTAAGGAACTTACACATCCTTTTACTTTCATAGCCCATGAATTTTACTCTTCACCCAATTGTGTTTTAATTGGTTTATGTGATTGTAGACTTTGATACAGATTTCATCAATCCTTTCTCTCTCCCTAACTCCAAATTTAGGTCATATTTGCTTGATTATACCTGCATAACCATTTTCAATCCCCAAACTCCAATACTCTAATTTTTCCTGGATTTGAGTCTTCATATTGACTCAATGTACCATCCTAAAATCCCTTTCTCAGCTTTTACAGAGATGAACCATAACTAGGTATCTGTAAAGAATAAATGAATGGTTGAACAGGAAATGCAACAAATTATCAATATTTCAAAGGTAGCAAGAAACTGAGAAATGTGGGTGATACTAATAATGGCAAAGTTGTCCATAGCTCATTAACAACTTAGGAGATTGGAATTTAAAATAAGAAACACAGTTTCATATACTCGAAAATGCAAATTGCTGATATAGAAGTTATTCTAACACTAAGTATTGTCAATTATGTAAAAGAAAGAATACTCTCTTATGTTATTGTGAGTATAATTACTTCAATCTGTTGTGAAAATAATTAGGATTTCATCATGAAGCTAAAATCTGAAATATCCTATGATGATAGGATCATTAATCTAGTTATTTTCACTCAAGGATAGATTCATGTTTGTATATCTCTCATATACAAATAGAAAAATAGGAATCATCATCAATGAATTTACAAATATTGTTTTTTCAACAAAATGAAGTATTATTTTAATGTATTTTAGAAAAAAATACAAAACAGTGGAAAACAAAGTAAAACTATACACTTAGTATGAATATTTCTGTAGCATAAAATTTGATCAGGAAATTCTACTCACGTGGTATTTGCATTTATATTATTACTATATATATATAATATAATATATATATATATATTTTAAAGTAGAGAAAACTCTAGTGTAAAGCAATATTTAGTTATATATATATATATACATGGTTTGAATATACTTGGCCTAGAAGGTGGCATTATTAGGAGATGTGGCCTTATTGGAATAGGTGTGGCCATGTTGGAAGTGTGTGTTTGTAGGGGTGGGCTTTGATACTTTCCTCCTAGCTTCCCATAAGTCAGTCTTCTTATGTCTGCCTTTGGATGAAGATGCAGAATTCTCAGCTTCCCCTGAACTATACCTGCCCAGGGGTGCCAAGCATCCACCTCCATGGTAATAGATTGAACCTCTGAATATATAACCCATCCCTGTTAAATGCTGTCCTGTATTAGAGTTGTCTTAGTCATAGTATCTGTTCACATTTATAAAACCCATATAAAGACAATGTAGATGGATTAATAAAAGAAATTAGCAGAAATTGGCACTTTATTTTTTAGACAATGATATAATAGATTGTGTAGACTGAGGTAGAATAAATAAAAGGAGCCTAAGATGGGATTCATGAATAACAAATACTTATATAAGATTTATTAGCAATTTATTAAAGGAAATGGAGATTTTGGAAAGCAGGAGACTCATGAGATAAGAGATGAAGTCAACTTTCAAGTATAAACCTTTTTTTTTGTATGAATATGCATGATTATCAGGACTTGTGGGTATATTGGAAAAGACTTAGAATTATGAGAGGAAATATGTCATTGTGTATAACACTAAAGGTGGGGTTTTGAGATTTCATGAAACTCTCAAGTCTGGGCAGTGGGATCCAGATGATTCTCTTAGTGGCCTGTGGGAGAGAGTCTCCTGCCTGCCACTGGGTCAAGATTTAGGAACCTTGGCTCTTCCAGCACCATGTCTTCATGCATGGTGCCAAAACATCCTGCCATGGTGATAATAGAAAGAAGCTAATAGATAATAGAAAGGGTAAAATCCCACCTACATAAGCTTACTGTTTACTCATTTGCAGTGAACCAAGAGCTATATCACATTAATCATTATTATGATCAGGTTATTGTTTTCATTTGGACAAAAAGAAACATGATTTTGTGTCAAATTGACAAGATATAGATTGTGATGACTATTCTCAGTGGTCAACTTGAATATAGCAGAATGACCTAAATCTAGAAATGGAGGATATACCTGTGATCAAGGTCTGGAGACTGGAAAACACTGGGTTTTGATACAAATCATGAAGGATGAGGACAAAAGGTTTGATGCAGGTCTAAAACATAGTGACCTTAAAAAGCTTAGATTCAGTAATACTAGTGCATATATGTGATCCCAGAAGGGGAAAAACACAGATTTCTGAGGTCCAATTCATCCTGGCTCAAAATAAGTTGCAGGTAAACAAAAGCTTAGGTCCAAGAATGGTTATATAAGCCTATGAGTTCGAGGGAATGTAATGGAATTGATTGCATATGCTTATGCCATGAAAAGTGGGGAATAATCAGACATGTACGAACACTGGGGAAGATGCAGCATTCTAACAGGAAGTATGTCACTGCATGTCACAATGGAGGTGGGGCTTTAAGGTTTCTTGAAATTCTGAAGTCTGAGCAGTGTGATCTAGATGATCCTCCTGGCTGGCTGTGGGAGAGAGTCTCTTGCTTGCCTATGGGTCAAAATGTAGTACCTTTAGTTCCTCCAGTACCATGTCTTCCTTCATGATGCCAGGATGTTATTAGAAGGAAGCACTAAAACTGTAAGCCAGCCCTGATTAAATGTCTTCCTATAGAAGAGTTGTCTTAGTGATGGGGGTCTCTAAACTGCAATGAAACTTGAACTTTAACACGATGGTACCAGTGGCTGAAGTAATGTTGGCATAGGTCTGACCATTGTTTCCATTCCTGAAATGTAGATTTGGGGACTTTGGTAAGCATTGGGATGGCTCACATGGGGCTTAATGGGCCGAAGTAGTAGAAGCTTTGCAGACAGTGTTGCTAAGAATGTTTTTTAACTGCAAAGGCCTGGTTCAAGGGACTTCAGAGAAAAAGAATTTTAGTATGTGGCATAGAAACCATTCTCATTGTATTTTGGTGAAGCACGTTGACATTTTTTGCCCTTGTCTGAGGAGTTTTCCTGATTCAAAGGTAAAGAGATTTATAATAGTTACAGTAACAAAGGAGGTCCCAAAGCTACCTAGTTTCAACTTTGTCCAGTGGATCAGTCTGATGGAGCAGGTTTTAATCCAGTGAACCAAACTGAAAAAGGAAAAAGAAAAAATGTATGGTTCAAAGATCAAAGGGAAACTAGGAAGTGGAAGGAAGCTAAAAACCTGTGTTTTAGGATATTAAATGGAATTAAGGGGGTCATGAACTCTGGGCAAGATGCCACCTAAATAAGCATTTTTTTAATGCTTTTTCAGGGAACCAAGGTAAAGTTTTATCATGTTAGGTATTATGATGACCAATTATTATTGTCACTTGGATACAAGGAGACATGATTGTGTGTCAGACTTACAGTGGATAGATTTTGGTGGCTATTCTCAGTGGTCAACTTGATTGTTTCTAGAGTGAACAACAAACCAGAAATGGATGGCATACCTGTGATCCAGGCCTTGAGACTGGAAAACTCAGGTATACATCTTTAATCCCAGGAGACAAGTCAAGCAGACTTCTGAGTATCAGTCCATCCTGGTACAGAGTAAGCCCCAGGTAAACAGAAGCATAAGTCCAGATATGTGATACACACCTTTATCCCAGCACTCAGGTGTGAAAGCCATGGAGATCTGAGCTCAAGTTTACCCTGTGGAGCTAGTTCCAAGACAGCCAACCTCACCAAGTAAGGAAACCATTGAAAATAGGAAGCTTTTATAAATGTAATTAAACTAGGGGCTATGATTAAGACCCATCATCGGATAGAGCTTGGCAGCTTTGAGCATGCCCCTATGGCTTTAGAATGAAGAATAGAACAGGGTAATGTTTCAACATATTCTGATTAGCTAGATGTAAGATATTGAGAGTGATTAAGAAGAGACTAGCATCACGGAGGTGAAATCTTCTGGGAAGTGCTACCTGTGAACACAAAGAAGCTGTATTCCAGAGAAAGACCTCCTGCCAGGGAATGTGTAAGATTCTGCCCGGAGATAATGGCTTGAAAGGAATGACAGGGTAATGGAGAACAGATGAGTTTTGCCTGTGTGAGAGGTCAGGAAAGATCAATGGAGAAGTTGCTGCCTCATTAGTAGTTGAAGACGACTCAGGACTGAAGGGTTTTTGAAATGAAGTTGAGGCTTGGGACATTGATGAAAGCCTATGAAAGCCTATTGGTGGAAGCTCTGCCTAGTTGCAGCAAGTGACCCCAGTGTATCTGAGATGCTAGTTCCATGGGATACCCACCCAGAAGAGCAGCAGCCATGGAGTGAAGGTGCCAGAGCCTAGAGTGAGACAGAGTGCAGAGATGGAGGAATCCAGCAAGCCTCTCAAAAGTATTTAAATGATGTGTGAACTCCATTGGATACTGGCTAAGTAAAGGTGATAACAAGAAATTGGACCAGCACTAGTGAAAAAAGTATATTATTATCTAAAATGGTGAATTGAATTGGATATTATACATGTAGTTGTTGAATTTCATGTTTCCCAGTAGAATTTTGGTCTTGATTTCATCCAGTATTTCCTCACCTGGTGTTTTGTAATGGTACTATATATTCTGTGATGTTGGGAGTATGTGATCTACTATTCAACTTTGATTTTATAAGGGATTACATTTAAGAGAATACATGAATCTTAGAAGAGACTTTGGAGTTTTAATCACTGTTGAGACTGTGCTTGACTATAGGGACCATTGGAGTTGTATGTAGTATATTTTTTTGTAATGGTATACCTAGGTTTAGCTCCCATATACTCAAGAGTTTGTATAAGACTATGGGTTCCAGGAAATGGAATGGGATTGATTGAATGTGCTTATGCTGTGGAAAGTGGGGAATAATCAGACAAGTGCAAACATTGGGGAAGGTACAAGTTTCTTACAGGAAGTACGTCACTGCATGTCACAATGGAGGTGGGGCTTTTAGGTTTCTTGAAATTCTGAAGTCTGGGGAGTGTGAACTAGATGATCCTCCTGGCTGGATGTGGAATTGAGTCCCCGCTTGCCTTTGGTTACCTTTAGTTTCTCCAGCGCTATGTTTTCCTGCTTGCTGCCATAACATTAATAGAAGGAAGTACTAAAACTATAAGCCAAGTCTTATTAAATGTCTTCCTATAGAAGAATTGTCTTAGGGATGGGGGTCTCTAAACTGCAATGTAATCTTAAGTTTGACACAATTTGGTACCAGTTATTTAGGTAATGTTGGCATAGATCTGACCATGGGTTTGATTGGTGTATTGTAGATTTGGGGACTTTGGTAAGCAGTAGGACGGATTACATGGGGCTTAATTGGCCAAAGTAGTAGAAGCTTTGCAGATACTGATGCTGAAGATGTCTTTAAATGCGGAGGCCTGGTGCAAGGGACTTCAAAGGACCAGAATTTTAGTATTTGGCTTAGAAACCATTCTCATGATATTTTGGTGAAGCATGTTGCTTCTTTTTGCCCTTGTCTGATGAGTCTGCCTGAGTCTAAGGTAAAGAGACTTAGAATAGTTACATTAACAATGTAGGTTTCAAAAAGCCAACTAGTTTCAACTTGGACCATTGGTTCAGTCTTATGGGGCAAGGTTTAATCAGCAAACTAAACTGAGAGGGAAAATTCAAAATGTATGGTTCAAAATAAGTGGGTAACCAGGAATTGGAATGGACCTAAATACTGTGTTCAAGGATATTAAATGAAATTAAGGGAGTGGTGACCTTTTGGCAAGATCCCACCTAGGTAGTTAATTCTTCATGCTTTTGCAGGGAACCAAGGGAAAGTTACATCATATCAGGCATTATTATGACCTGGTTATTATACTCATTCGGATGTAAGGAGAACTGATTGTGTGTGAAGTTTACAATGGATGGATTGTGGTGGTTATTCTCAGTGGCTAACTTGATTATATCTGGATTGAACTAAAATCCAGTCATGGAGGGTATACCTGTGATCTAGATCTCGAGGCTGGAATACACAGGGTTTTGATCCAAATCATACATTGAAAAGACATATGCTTTTGATTCAGATCTAGAAGCATAGTTGCCATGAAAAGTTTAGGTTCAGATGAGGTGGTATACCTATCTTTAATCCTAGGAATCAAATGCAAGTTTATTTCTGAGTTCTATGACAGTGTGGTACAGAGCTATTTCCAAGTAAGCAAAAGGTTAAGTCCAGGCCTGGTGGTATACAATTTTAATCCTAGCACTCTGGTATGAAAACCATGCAGATTTTTAAGTCAGTTTACTGAGGTATTTCCATGATATCCAAACACAGGAAGCAAGTAAACTCAGTAAGCTTGTTTTAAATGTAAATGAACTAGCCTGGCACGTTCCAGCCCCAGCAACCAATAGAACTTGGCAGCTTCAGGCATGTCAGTATGCCTTTAGAATCAGGAATAGAACAGTTGACTGTGTTAACTGATGCTGTTTAGCTAGAACTAAGAAATTGTCAGTGACTGAGACGTGTCTAGCATCACTGAGGTGAAATCTTCTGGGAAGCATTTTCTGAGAGCACAAAGAAGCTGTGTTCCAGAGAAAGACCTCCTGCTTGCAGCCAGGTAATATGTAAGGATCTGCCAGGTAGTACTGGTTTTGATGGAATGAACCTGTCATGGAGAACAACTGATGCTTTTCAGTGTGAGAGACCAGAGAAGATCATTGGAGAAGGTACAACCCCAGTGGCAGTTGAAGTCCCACACTTAAGGGGTTATTCAATGAAATTGAGACTTGTCATCTTAAGAAAGCATATAATAAGGTCTTAGTAAATGTGCTGCCTAGTTATACCTGATGACCCAAGTATATTGGAGATGGCAGTACCATAGGATGACAATCAAGAATAGCAGCAACAATGGAGTGGAGTTAGCCAGTGTCTAGAGTGATAGAGAGGGCAGAGCTGTAGAGGAGTGACCTATGCCCTTTGGCAAAGCCCAGAAGATCATGTGGGAACCCCCATGGAATTCCTGCTGAGATAAAATTGCTAACAGAGAGTAGAAACAGTCCAAGAAAAAGAAATGTGGCATAGTTTACAAAGCTGAAATGAGTTGGACACTAAAAATGTAGATTCAGAGTTTGGAGTTTGCCCATTTTGTTTATAGTCTTGATTTGGTCCAATAGTTTCTTAATGTTATTTTGTAATGTTACTGCATATCATGTGATGTTGGGAATATGTGATCTACCATTCAACTTTAATTTTATAAGGGATTACAGTTAAGTTAATGAATGAAACTTAGAAGAGACTTGGGACTTTTAAACATTGCTCAGGTTATGCTCTACTATGGAGACTTTTAGAGTTGTACATAATGTATTATGTATTATTTATTATGCTATGGCAAGTTATAGCTCATATAAACTTATGTCTTTGTATAAGCCTATGGGTACCAGGGTGTGGAATATTATTGTTTGAATATGTTTGGACCATGCAAATTTAGAAATAATTGGACATATGGTCTTATTGGCGAAGGTGTAGCCATGTTAAAAGATGTTTGTCACTGTGTGTTAAAATGGAGACAGGGATTTATGGTCTCATGAAATTCCCACCTCTGGCCTGCATAATTCAGAGCATCCTTCTGTCTCTCACAGTGCACATTCTCCTGTCTGCATTTAGATCAAGGTGTCGATCTCTCATTATCCTCTAGCACCATGTCTTTCTGCATGCTGCCATTCTTTCTGCCATGCTGAAAATAGAACTCTAAAACTGTATGCCAGCTCCAATTAAATGTCTTCCCTTAAAAGTATTGCCTTGGTCATGATGTCTTTTCATAGAAATGAGCCTCTATGTAAGGCACATATTAAGTATGGTTATACAAGTAATTTCCAAAGCAAATATTGAACAACATATTTGATCCCACCACTGATTTAATAGTCAGATATTTTGTTATTCTGTGTCTTTTTGTCATTGTGAAGTGTCAGCCCCTTATGTGGGTATGTAATACAGTCTGACTGGCGAAGAAGTCTATCATTGGATCAGACAGACTAGAGAGGCAGGCTCTGGCATGGAAATTTATTAGTATCCAGTAAATGAAGAAGGGGATGCCACCTGATATAGAGTATGTGATATAATACTAATTTCCTAAAATAATTATATTCTATTTTAATATGTCTTTTGGATATTTGTTTATATTAATAATATAAAATATTATATAAAAACCAGGACCATCGGGTCAGGGATGGCACTACTCATTATGGGCTAGGCCTTCCCTGCTTGGTCACTAATTGAAAAAAATGCCTTCAGCTGAATCTCATAAAATATAATTATATTTGTTTGTATTAATAGCTAATGGGATTTATTTTTTCTTTTTGTTGGGATTTATTTTTTCAAAGTAAGACTCCTAAGCAAATCTTTAGCATTTTAAACCTATAACCACACCTTTACTAAGCCAGAATAATTCCTCTTGTTTAAAACTTAACTTAAGCCAGCAAGAAACCATATGTCTTAGTCAGGGTTTCTATTGCTGTAATGAAATACCATGACCAAAAGGCAAGTTGAAGAGGAAAGGGTTTATTCAGCTTGTACTTTCGCATTCCTGCTTATCACCAAAGGAAGTTAGTACAAGAACTAACACAGGGCAGGAGCTGATGCAGAGGCCATGGAGGGGTGCTACTTACTGGATTGACTTTCCTTGCTTGCTCAGTATGCCTTCTTATAGAAACCAGGACCATCGGGTCAGGGATGGCAATACTCATTATGGGCTAGGCCTTCCCTGCTTGGTCACTAATTGAAAAAATGCCTTCAGCTGAATCTCATAGAAGCATTTCCTCAACTGAGGGTCCTTTCTCTTGGATAACTCCAGCTTGTGTCAAGTTGACACAACACAAGCCTGTAAATACAATCTATATAATTTATCCAAGGATCATAACTAACACGTAACTTTTCTTCATCTCATTTGATATTTCCTTCCTCCATTATTTACATTTTTACTAGTCTCAAATATTTTCTTGGTGGTTTGATACTTAATAGTACATAATGTCCTTCCTAGTTTTGAGACATAAAATAGTATAATAATGTATTAGTCTAGGTTATCTTGAAGACCATAGCCAATAAAACATATAAGTATTTATTGTAAAGTGTATTGTCTAGAATAGCTAACAGATAGTTCCAAAAGAATCCCATAGTGACTCAGTTCATGAAGGATGTTCAGCATTCCTAATATGGAGGATTTCTAAAGAATTGCAGGTCTTCAATCCATGTTGAACCTCGAAGTACATGGACTCTTATGCTCTCCAATTACAGCAGAATCAGATAGACATGCTCACCTGTAAACTAAATAAAGCCTGTCAGGCAAACAGCACTGCATTTCCTCGGATTTCCTCAGATTTGTCCTGCTATCAGAGAGCACTTCATTATTGATGTCTTGAAATGTACTCACAAACCCACCCAAAGGCATAAGTTCAGATTATTCTACATATTATCAAACTTAAAAAAAGATTATCCATATTAGACCATTGAAATGTACCTTGCTGTCCTTGCTACTTTAGCTGGCATAGCCCTAAATTATCATGTCCCAAGAATGTTTCATTTGTGCTTGTATAGTATGCTATGTTCTGTATTTGCTAGTCCTAGAGCTAGCATCCCAAGCCTTGAGTAAGCAACAACATATTTAAGATTAATGTGATTCATACTTTCTACCTTTGCCTACATATCCTTGTTATAGGAAACAGGGTGTCTAAAAACATTATAGGTGTCACTGTGGAGTGTCTCTAACTTCCACTTGATTGAGAGTCTAGTTACTAAGAAATACACAATGTTATAGTGATCATTGTATCAAGATCTTTTGAGAGGAATTTTACTATAAACTCGCCTAGTATTACCTTGTATCTGGTAGCTTATTTGCACACTTTATAGAAGTGGTTCTCAACCTTCCTAATGCGCTTCAACCTTTTAATCTTTAATACAATTCTATATACTGTGGTCACCACTAAAATAAATAAATAAATAAATAAATAAATAAATAAATAAATAAATAAAAACCCTTTTTTGTTACTTTATAATTGTAATTTTGAAAACTTAAACCAATCTTTCCTAGTAAAATGTTTGATCCTGGTTGAGAATCCTTGATAGTCAATTATGTGCAAATCTTAAAAGGAAGCGCTACGCTAATAGCCCAGGTTGGTCCCTATCATTCTTGTTCTTATGATCTTGAAGGAAAAAGTTAGTGGAAGTTATGTGAGAATGTGTTGATCTGACACATATAAATGCTAAGTGGTTGCTTAAAAGCAATATTTTATAAATATTTCAAATAAGGTACAGAAATTACCTTATGTTTGCATATTATAGTTGCTTAATTTCCTTCCTTCCCCTTTCTGCCTCTAACTCCTCTCAAGAAGCCTCCCATTGTTTCCTTTCAAACTTATGGCGGCCTTTTCTCTAATTGGTGTGTGTGTGTGTGTGTGTGTGTGTGTGTGTGTGTGTGATGTGTTCCTAAATATAAAAATACATCCTGCTCAGTACTTGAAATCTTACTTGTATATATACAATTTCAGGTCTGAGCATTTGATACTGAATAGGTTATTGAGGGAACTCTTCTGATTATTTCTCCCGTCTCAGCATTCCTAGTTGCCCCAAGTTCTTTGTCTAGGGTCAGGGCTTCACGAAAATTGCCTTCTCCATGAAAGCATGTCTATTTGTGTTGTTCTTATTTATGGCTTGTTTAGGAAGCTGTGTTGTTGGGAGTTTGTAGGTTTAGCCTCCCCAAAATGTCAGGAGACCTAACCTCATAGCAGATTTCCTATTCCTCTGACTCTTACAATCTTCTTCTCCCTCTTCTATGGCATACCCTGGACCTTAGGTACAGGAGTTGTGTTTTATTTGTGGCTGAGTACAATATGATCAGTTGTTCCCTGCATTTTGATTGTTTGTGGTTTTTCTGTAATTGTCTTTCTCTGTTATAAAGGAGCTTTTATGTGATGAGGGCTGAGAGCTACACTTACCTGTGTGGATAAAGATAAATATTTAGAATGTAGTTACTAATTATGTTGATTTAGTGAAGATGTGGTTGTAGGGATTAGCCAACTGCCTAAGATTAGCAAAGTCATGGATCTTGGAGAACAACCTACAACCACTATTTTACTAAGCCAACATGATTTCTGATTTTTAAATCTTCACTTAAACCAGCAAGAAGCCATCAGCACGTAACAGAATTTTATATATTTTCCAATATTTCCCTTTCCAACAATAGTTGACTATCAATATAGTCTGGCTAACTGCTTTGGAAATGGAATTTTATTGAAACACAACCATGTTCATTCATTTTGTACTTTCTATGGCTTCTTTCCACTAAAATAAAGAGTTAAACAGTTGTGGGCAATTACATAGTCCACTAAGGAAATTGTCCAGCCTGCCTTTGAGGGTTGCTTTTTATAACTTTCAACTTGACATAACCAACAATCATGTAGTAAGATATTCTTAACTGAGATATTATCTATATCAGGTTGGCCTATAGCTATGTATGTGCAGGATTGTTTTTATTGTTAATTAATGTGGTAAAGCCACAATAGACTCACTGGCTGTGGCATCATTTTATATATTGGTAGTCTTGAACTGCATAACTGTGTTGAGAATATAACGGCATTTAAAGAAAAGAATCCATTTGTATACACTGGGTTAAAGTACCACAGTTATACAAATTAATTTATAGTGTTAAGAAACTGGTATGGGGGTACACCAACGTGGAGGCAGGAGGATGGGGGAAGGGATAGTTAGTTCCTGGGAGGGAGGGGGGGAAATGGGGTAAGGAGAGAATATCTGAATTGTAAAAAAATTTCCAATAAAAATAAATTAAAAAAAAAAAGAAACTGGTATGGGGAATGCTCTCATGCTAGTCATGACATATTATCTCTTTAGATAAATGGATGAAACACAGATCTTAAAATTCTTTGCTTTTTGTACTACGTTGGGGAAAGAATGATGATCTTATAGTCTTTCATAGTACATTGATTTTACTAATTAAAAAGACCATGGGTTATTTTAATATCAGATAAATATCTGTAGATTTAAAGAAACATTTTTCATTTTAATTCTTACATTTATCCAACAAGAATATTCTCATTAACTAGTTGATTCAACTTTTTATTTTGTAGAAAGTTACTTCTCATTGCTGTAGACAGGAAAGTATCACAAACCCATCACTTCTGTAACTGTTGCTTCAGGTGTTAATTGCTATGTTGTCTATAGTAATTACTTTTCATGCATTTAGTACTTGTAAGATTATTCCTGAAATTCATGAGGAAATCATTGTATGCAGACTCATTATAATTCATAGCCACCATTACTTTAATGGTATAATTCAAAATAGAACAATAAAATTAGTTGTAACTTACTATTCAATTTTTTAAATAAAAATTTTAATACTTTTAGATTTACTATTTCAATACAGGAAAACTTATACTGAACTGTTGAAAAGGTTAAGTATCCCTTGTGTTTTTGGATTTTTGTTTTAAATATGTATTGTATATTTATAAATTATTTTATTTATTCATTTATATACCAATTGTTTCCCTCTTCCTGGTCTCTACTACCAGAATTTTTGGCCCCAATGCCCATCACTTTCACCTCTGAAAGGGTCCCTTCTCTGCACCCCTCTTTTCTCGTGTATCAAGTCTCTATAGGATTAGGCATCTTTTCACACTGGGGCCAGACAGACCTTTCATTTTTCCTAATATATTAATGACATTTTATTTTCCATTACTCTCAAATGCCTTCAATGACGTTTATTTTTCTTCTACTTTTAAAAATTCAATTATATATTCAATCAATGAGGTTGAATAACCATGAACAAACATGCTATAAGCATTTATGCTTCTTTTTCTTTTCTGGTAGACTGTAAACTTTTTTATAAAACATACAAACTAAGGCTGAGAAGTTTTAGTTCTATATATTATTTGTACATAAATTTTCATTATATTTTTTCAAATTTCTTTTAAATGATTTTATTTCTACTGCTAGCAGTTCAACAGCCTTAAAGACAAACAACATGCTTATTTGTAAATGGGGGCTAAAAGAAGTGTGTATAAAGGTTGATGTGAAAGGTATACATTACCAATATTTATAGATCTATAGCCTAGCAAGACAATTTTTCAGTCCATTCAGTCGTTTCTTTTCTCTATTGTAGAGTAATAAAAAGAATACTTCCTCCTGGTCACACATCAATAAGTGAATTTACAAAAGCAGCAATCAGGAATACCATTACACTATTTTTTTTAAATTGAAATAGACTGTAATTGTTATCAGCATAGTTGTCTGAGCCTCAAATTATAAAAGGTATTACTATGAAAAACAAAACTGTCCCATTCAAGATGAACCTCAGAACTGAGTTTCAAATTATTCTCAAACATACAATACTAAAATCTAAATCCAACAATGCAAAGGAGTAAAATTAATGTTTACCTTAGAACAAAGTAGAAATAATAGAAGACACCCAAAATCATGCCAAATTGTAACTTTGGTCCAACCATATAATTTTATATTTAGTCAAAAATACAAGTATTAATTGTATATTTAGTACAAAATTACAGAATATCTTACACTTATTGCAATCCATGCCTTTTTAAACCTCTTGTATTTTCTGCATACAGGAAGTAAAATAAATGTGATGTATACCACTTAAATTGCTGAAAAATTAAAAACAATCTGTCTTTTTTCTTTGGCTATTTTCTTTTTCTTTTGTCTTTTATATTGAAAATAGATTCTTATCTTATATAGTACATTGTACCCACAGTTTCCTGTCCATTCCTCTCTCATCTCTACCTTCCCTCACTCCCAGTTCTATTCTCCTATTTCCTCTTCAGAAAAGCACAGATGAAAATCATATAGGACAAAACAAGTTACAATAAGACAAGGAAAGTGAAAACCCTCATTTTATCATGGCTGGATAAGGTAACACAATAGGAGGAAACGTCTCAAGAACAGGAAAAGGAATTGGGGATACACTCACTCTCAACCTTTGGAGTCTAACAAAACGCCAAGTGAAACGTCATAACACATAAATAGGCAGAAGACCTGGTACAGACCGGTGCAGGTTCTGTTCTTGCTATTTCCATCTCTGAGAGCCCATGTGAGCCCTTATTAGTGGATTTTGTGGGTCATATTCTGCTGGTGTCCAGCATTCCCTTTTCCATTTCCCTCCCCTGAGGAGGATCTCCTGACAGAGCCCTCCAACATAGATTTTCTGCATAATGGCTGCTAGAGGAAACCTCTCTTGATGACAACTGGACAAGGCGCCTATCCATCAAAATAGCAGAATATGATTAGTAATTTTTTTTTTTTTTGATGAAAGGGTTTCTCTTTGAAGCTTTGGCTGTCCTGGAACTTCCTGATCTTGAACTCAGAGGTCTACCTTCCTCTGCACAATTTCTTTTTGACTTCTCTTCTCCTCCCTTCCCCTCCCCTCCCCTCTCCTCAACTTCCATTCCCTTCTTTTCTATTGTATTTGTCCTTTTCATTTCCCTTTCCCCTTTGTCCTTCTTTCTGTCTATCTTTCTTTGTCCTTCTTTCTGTCCATCTTTCTCTGTTTCTTTTTCTCTCTTCTTTCTTTCTTCCTTCCTTCCTTCCTTCCTTCCTTTCTTACTTTCTTTCTTTCTTTCTTTCTTTCTTTCTTTCTTTCTTTCTTTCTTTCTTTTCTTTTTCTTTCTTTCTTCCTTTCTTCCTTTTTTCTTTCTTCTTTCTCTCCTCACCTTCTCCACTACTCCCTCTTTTGTTTCTTCCTTTCTTTATCCCTTCTTTCTTTATTCTTTATTTATTAAGTCCTATAAGTTTGTGTTACCATTGGCTCAGTACATCTTTCATATAGGAAAAGTTGTAGGTGGAAGTTTTTGTGATTGAGATTGTGTTAAGGTTTCTCTTTCTGTAGCTTACAGAGTACCTTCTCACACAAAATGTACTAGAATGTAGGGTAAAATCTCCAAGTCCACTCCAACTTGACCTCTCTATGTTAAATGAACTACATGGAAGATGCCTTTGTCCACTGTCAGTTTTCAGAGAGTAACCTGTTATCCTAGCATCAGCCCTGGTTGTTTAGGGATGTCCACCAAACCTTCCTGTCCATAACTCAATGAAATGTAAGCTAGTCCTACCACTGGAAACATTGCCTGGCTACAAAAGATGGTCAGTTCAAACATCATATGCTCTATCACTAAGATATCTCTCTAGGGTCACAATCTTAGATTCCAGGGTATTTTCAGTGCCCTAGGTTTCCACACGTCACCTCCCCCAATTTCAGCTGTCTCTTCCCCCACTGATCCCAAATTCCATCCATGCTAACCTAATATCCACCTTTCCAGTTCCACTTGCTCCCAGCCTAGCTTGATTATTATTTACCTAAAACCTAACATCCCTTTGAAAGTGATTGTATACAATGTATAAAGTTGTAGGTCTGGGTTACCTAACACAGAATAATGTTTTCTAGTCCTATTCATTTGCCTGTAAATTTCATGTTATCATTTTTTAACCACTGAGTAATGCTTCATTGTGTAAATATACCACATATTTTTTGTCCAGTCATCAGTTGAGTTCCAGTTCCTGGCTATTATAAATAAATTCACAATGAACATAGTTAAGCAAGTATCCTTGTGGTACAATCAAGTGTCCTCTGCATATAGGCCCAAGAGCAATATATCTTGGTCATGAGTTAGATCAATTTCCAGTTTTTCTGAGGAACCAGCATATTGTTTTCTATGGGTTTAAAAGTTTTCAATCTCACCAACTCTACATCTTCAACAACATGAGCTTTCAATTGTGTTATTGATCTTAGTCATTCTTCTACATGTAAGAAGGAATTTTAGTTTCGATTTGCATTTACCTGATGGCTAAGGATTGACAATTTCTTTAACTGTCTCTCACACACTTGAGATTCCTCTACTGAGAATAATCCGTTTAGATGTGTAACCCAATTTATAACTTTATTATTTGTTTTTTAATATCCAGTTTCTTGAGTTCTTTACATATTTTGGCTATTATATCTCTATGGAATGTGAAGTTGATAAAAATCTTTTCCCATTTTGTAGGTGCATCTTTGTCCTATTGATGGTGTCCTTTTTAGTTGTAAAAAAGCTGTAGAATGATTTGAATGTCATATTTAATTTTTGAGTTTTATAAACTATGTGTTACAAAATATATAAATCTTATTTTCAAAATTAATGGCTTTATGTTAAGATACATATTATATAAATTAATATTTTAATTATGTCATTTCGATAATTTTTCATTTTATTTATACTTGGTAAAATTGTTTTTATTCTTTATAGTGTTAAGAGATCATACTCTATTGTAAAAATGTAAATCAGCAATAAAATTAATCTCTGTTGTTTTGTTGATATCTTTTTGTGCTTTTCTTATTTTTTCATATCTATTTTACTTTTTTATGTTAAAGTTTCTTTTATCTAATTTTCAGAATACATAGGTCTCTGTAATTTTAGTGTTTAAATATTTCAGCTTAATGTCAATATTCAATAAAATTTACTATTTTAATTCTGATTTAATGATCATGATTTAACTGTTTTATAACTGTGTAGACAAAATCTCACATTTACCATTGACAGAGGAATAGCAAAAATCTATTTTCAGCCAAGTATCAATGAGTATGTCTTTAGAGAATGAATTTACGATTATCCTCAATGACAATTTCTACCTTACTTGAATATTTTTTCTATTCTTAAAAATTGTATATCTTCCTTGAGAATTTCATACATGTATACAGCATGTTTTCATTTACATCTTCCCTACAATATCACATTCTCTAACAAATGTCTCGGGTTTTTGTTTGTTTGTTTGCTTGTTTGCATTTTTAATTCTTCTTTCATACATTACATCCCAACGATGATTTCACATCTTTCACTCCTCTCAGTCTCTCCCCATATCTCCTATCCCCAAGGTCAACTTCTCCTTTTTTCCCCTTTAAAATAATGGAGGTGTTGTAGGGATATCCCTGAGTATGGCCTAACAAGATTTAATAAGACTGGGTACAAACCCTCATATCACAAGACAGGGTAACCAAGAGAAGGATTAGGGTCCCAGATGCCAGTATAAGTCAGAGACAAGTAAAGTCCCAATTGTTTTGAATACTAAATAACACCAAGCTACACAACAGTTATAAGGTATAACCAGAGGACCTACTTCAGGCTCACTGAGTACTTATTTCATTGGGTAAATGCTCCACTTTTTCTTTAACCATTCTTCAGTTGAGGGGCATTTGGGTTGTTTACAGTTTCTAACTATTACGAATAAAGATGCAATAAAGATGGTTGACCAAGTGTCCCTGTAGTAGGATAGTAGAGACTTTGGGGCAAATGCTCAAAAATGGTAAAGCTGTGTCTTGAGGTAGAACAATTTATAATTTTCTGAAGAAGCATCATGTTGATTTTCGTAGTGGCTGGACTAGTTTGCACTTCCACTTTCAATGGACAGCCATTTCTTGTTCCTGATTATGGTGACATTGATATGAAATTATTTCCATTTAATTTGATTTTGCTATTGACTTCATGTAAAATTGTCTTTATTATATTTAGATATAGCCCTTGTATCCCAAATTTTTCCCAGACTTCAATCATGAAGGGTGTTGGATCTTTTTCAAAGGCTTTTTAGAATTTAATGAGACAATCATGTATTTTTTTTTCATTCAGTTTGTTTATATGATGGATTGCATTTCTGATTTTTGTATGCTGACACATTCCTGCATCGTTGGGATGAGGCATACTTGACCATAATGCATGATGAATGACGTTGATATGTATTTGGTTTGTAAGTATTTTATTATGAGTGTTTTTGCATTTATGTTAATGAGGAAAATTGGTCTGTAATTCTTTTTCTTTGTTGAATCTCTGTGTGGTTTGGGTGTCAGGGTGACTGTAGCCTCATAAAATGAATTTGGAAATATTCTATCTGCTTGGATTTTGTGAATAGTTTTGAGTAGTATTGACATTATCTCTTTTGTGAAAATCTGGTAAAAATCAGTACTAAAAACATCTCACTGGGGCTTTTATGGTAGTTACACTTTTAATAAATGTTTCTATTTCCTTAGAGGTTATAGGTCTATTTAAATTGTTCGTCTGATCATTATTTAACTTTGGGAAGTGATATCTATCCATTAAATTGTCAATTTCTTTTAGAAATTGAAAGATTTGATCAACCACAGGCTTTTAAAATGTGTTTTCACAATTCTCTGGATTTCCTTATTAGATCTTTTTGCCTCTGATTTTGTTAACTTGAATATTCTTTCTGTCTTTTAGTTAGTTTGTCTAAGGGCTTGTTTATCTTTTAGATATTTTTTTAAAAGAGGTTTTGGTTCTTCTGATTCTCTGTATTGTTCTCCTTGTATCTAATGTATTGATTTCAGCACTCAGTTTGATTATTTTCCACCATTTACTTCTCTAGGGTATCTTTGCATCGTTTTGTTTTTGAGTCTTCAGGTGTGTTGTTAATTCCTTGGCTGAGACCTCTCCAATTTCTTTATGTAGCACTTAGTGCCATGAACTTTCCTTTTAGCACCACTTCCATTGTGTTCCATACATTTTGTTATGTTGTGAATTCACTTTCATTGAATTATAATTTCTTTATTTCGTTCATGACCCAGCAGTCATTCAGTAGCAAGTCTGTTTACTTTCTCTGAGTTTGTAGGCTTTCTATTGTTGTTAGTCTGTGGTGGTCTGATAGGATACAGAGGATTAATTCAATTTTCTTGTATCTGTTGAGATTTAATTTATGAGTATGTGGTAAAATTTGGAGAATGTTCCATGAGGTGCTGAGAAGATATTGTATTCTTTTGTGGTTTGGTGAAATGTTCTGTAGATTTATGTTAGCTCTACTTGGTTCATTAATGTCTGTTTGCTCCAGTATTTCTCTGTTTTTTATCTGACCTTTCCACTGTTGGAATGGGATATTGAAGTCTCCCACTATAAATGGATTGGAGTCCATGTATAAATAAAACTTTTGTACAATTTGTTTCCTTTACAAATGTGGATGACCTTGCATTTGGGACATAAATGATAAGAAATTAAAGATCACTTGGTTGTATCTTCTCTTTGATAGATATGAAATGACTTTTCTTGTCTCTTGTACGTAGTTTTGGTTTGAAATATTTTTTGTTGGATATTAGAATGGCTAAACTAGCTTGCTTCTTAGATCCGTTTTCTTGTACATTTTAGATCAGGATATTGAGTGCTCACCTCTTGAACTGAAAGCAAGAAGCAGGGAGAATAAACTGGAGGTAGTGAGATGATACTAGATCTGAGTTTCTGCCTGTGATGATATACTTCTTCCTCACCCCAAACCCAGCTCTGCAAGCAACACTAGCCAGTTGAGACTGTGTTCAAACACCAAATACTAAAGGGAGAATTTAGTATTTAACAGGACCCCATCCTTCCAAGGTTCAGGCGTCACCATGGAGGAGACAGTGGAAAGATTGCAAGAACCAAAGATAGTGAATGACTACAGAGAAAGTATGTTTTTTAGACACAAGAAATCATTTCTACATGTGAAATGACAGTGGCTATAGCTATATGCACAAGACAAGTACAAGACCAAGCCAGACAAATCCCAAGATGTAAGGGAGAGATCTTTAGAAAATCCCCACTGCAAGTTAAGAACTTTAACCACTTCCTTTTGGTCATTATTGAGAGATGGAAAAGTTTATTTATATGAATATGGACCATTCATATAATAACAGCAGTAACTTCATATAGTGGTTTAAGTGAAAAATGTTTCCTAAAGGGTTAGGTATTTGAAAACTTTATATCCCCCTCATGTGCTGGTGTTTGAGAAGGTGTAGCAGGTTATGGCAATGCTGGAAGAAGTTACAGGATGCAGGCTTTAAGACTATGTAGCCTTGCTCATCTTCCAATTTAGTTCCCATTTTTTGTGCTTGTACAAGATGAGAACTCTCAGCTTCTAATTGTTCTACTATTCCTGACACTTGTTGCCATACAACTCTTCCATGAAAGAGTATTTTCCATTTGAAAGCCTATGGCAAAGTAAACTATTCCTTCTATAAGATGCCTTGGCCATGGTATTTTATCATAGCAACTGGAAAGTAACTAATACAATGGACTTCTTGAGTTTATCAAAAAGAACACAGAAAATATGAAGGGGATAGTTAGTGGTTGAGGATAGAGAAGGAATGAAGGAATTAGAAGAGATAAGATGAGGTATAGATTTTCCTTTTTATAACCTAAACACCCATCAGCTAAAAATAAAGAAACTATGTAACTTTAGTCTGTAAAAGCTAGGTTTCTGATTGAATTCAAAACCTAGCTTTGGGCACATTTTTTATAGTACTCATTTGACCAAAACCCATAGCTCAGGAGGTCATAGGCCATAGATGAGAACCTACTATTACTATTTTTAGCTAAATGGATATAGTATCAATCAATCATCACATGAAAACATATCACACATATTTGGGCAGTATTCAGTTGTGATAATAATATAGTTCTATCATTTGAAGTAAAATAGATATAATTAGAAAATATTTTGTAATTTGAAATAAAAACTTGAGTAATTGCATACATTGGCTTTAATAGGTAACTTAAAAGCAGAAAGTTTTACTTAAAGTATGTATGTTCATTTACTTACAACCTATATGGAGTATAGGTATTTATGTAGTTATGTAATAGTGTGATTTTTTTTTTTTACTTTTTCTGACATTCTCAGTTTATCTTACCCTCTTCTCTCCTTCTGTACTTATCTCTCTCCCTAATTACAACCTGTCTATTCTATGTCCTCCTTCAGTTCACTTGTAACCTACTTTTGCTTCATCTATTGTTCTGACTTCTAAGCCTACAATGGTCTCTTTTTACTTTACTGGTTTCTGGTTACGCACTCATATCAGAAGATTTAGCACTAGGAGCCTCTGATAAGAAAGAACATGCAACATTTCTGTTTTAGTGTCTAGATTAACTCATTCCATACCATTTTTAAAAATTTTATTCATATACCTGCAAATTTCCTGACTTCATTTTTTGACAGATGAATACTACTCCATACTATAAACGAACAACACATCTAATCATCAATTAGGACATTTATGTTACTTCTACTTCCTAGTTATTGTGACTATAACAACAATGAATACTATTGAGAAATATTTACCAAAGAATGCTGAGTGTTTGGGTGTATAACAAGGAGTAATAAGATTCAGCATATCTAAAAACAAAATTCCTTTTAATTTGCCTGGGTAGGAGCTAGATGTTTTAGTTTCTTTCCCTATTGATGCAATAAAATAGTCTGACAAAAGCTACTTTTGTGTTTTTGAGAGAGAAAAGTTTTATTTGGCTCCCAACTTCAGGTTACTGTTTTCATGACAGGGAAATCACAGCAGTGGGAGCTTGAGAAAATTCATGACATTAAACACAGAGTCAAAAGCAAAGAGCAATGCATTAATACATTTTCAGCTTGCTGTCTCCACGTTATGTAGTTCAGGCAATGGTTCTCAACAAAATTCAGATGGGCTTTCCTGTATTAAGTAACATAGTCAAGTTATTCCTCTATAGACACTGTCTGAGATTATTCTTAATTTAGACTGAGATTATTCTTAATTTCTTCTTCATTTATCATAGGTGTGCTTAGTGCCTTGCTCCCTGTGTTTTTATTATTTAAGTAGTACTAACCATAATATTGGGTATTATAAAACATGCCTTATTAGTGTTTACATTATAATTAATTTTCACAAAAATTCTCTGTGATAGGGATACTTCTGTTTTATAGAAAATATAAGAATAACACATTTCTATGATTTTCAAAAAAATCAAAGAACTAGATAGTTTTAGATGAGTCTGATCACCATAAACACTTGAGAAAGTTACCTTTCAGCCACTCTCATTTTTTCAACTGTTACTTTGTTTAAGCTATCTAATTGAGAATTAAAATAAGTTTGATGTTAAGTATTTATCATAGTACCAAAATGTAATGAAATGATAATGGTTAAAAAGATTGAACTATAAAGAATATGAGTATTCTTTCATACAAGTACTCTTTTCCAAATGTTGATAGGGTAAGAATACCAGGTTATTTGACTTCTGACATGTTTCTGTTATTAAACATAAAACATCCTTGGTTTACATTTCTCATTGTGATATGAATTTTCAGAGACATGGAGTTAAAAAAAAAAAGCATTTTATAGGTAAAACTTTCGTTTTGGCCAGAGTTACATGAATAATTCTTCAAATCTGTACTGAAATTCACACATAAAGGATCGTATGAGAGGAAATGTGGTCATTTCTCATTGTAGCTTATTGTTAGCACTCTCTGAATCCTTTGATCTTTCCCTATAACATGAACTCTCACCTATTACCTTCTTTTCTAGCATTTTCTTAGCATACGCTTAAATATTTAACGTAAAGGCAAAGATTTTCATGTAGTTGTAGTATAGCATTTGAGAAATGATAAACAACAGAAAACTGAAACACTGAAATGAACTTAAAAACAAACGATTATAAGATCACATTAAACAAAAAGGAAAGGAAAATAAGAGAAAAGTATTAATTGTAAAGCACGAAGAATGGTTATATATGAGTGAGGGAATAGGTAAGAAAATAAAGTGGAACACAAGGAGAAATATTTAATAGAGTATTTAAATAAAAGAAAATTTAGCATCTATATCCAACTAGTAATATACTTTTTAACACAGTTCAAATTAATAAAATTAATAAAAAAATACTAAATAAACATAAATTTCAAATTAATATTTTATTCCTATTTATACTAACATCTAGAAATATCTGTTTTTTTAACATATAAGAATAGAAAACTTAGAAAATTTAAAAAATTACTTTATATATTAGTATTTTATTACTTTTTAATTTATAAATTAAGAAATAGATAAAGAGCAATAAAAAGTGTGGATAAAGTTCCTTGTAACCTAGTGGGATTAAGTGGTTTCCAGAGCTATGTAGGCTATACATAGGAAAGCACTTTTGCTTTGTTCTCAGTTATTATTGTTAGTGGATAATTAAGTGCCTTAACATAGACTGCCATGTGGGGTAATGGGCTGTGAGAGGCAACTGGGTGCCTGGTCGAGCACAGGCCTCAAACCTCGGACCCTAATGGGATAGTGTTTGGCCTTGTTCCTGAGCCCCTGGTCCCTTTCACTTAGCTTCAGCCCTCCACAGCCCTCCCACAGAGACGTCTATGGCTATCGGTCACATAGGAACAGTGCCTCAGGCTCTCCCACATGTTGATGAGGTATCTCTAAACTCTCAGACCAAGCCAATAAGAGTTATCTGCTGCCAGACCCTAACCCACCCCAAAACTGTATATAAGAGCCCTATTCAGGAGAAGTAAAGGTGTGCAAGAATCATCCTGTTGTCCAAGAGTTTCTGTCGCAAGAACTGTAACACTTGGGAAGAGATCTGCTCTCCAGAAGCACCTTCAGAACCTTCCCTTTCTTGCTAGCTAGTCAGCTTCTTACTGGCCCAGCCTAGGCCAGCTCAGCAAAGAGAGATAGGTACAACACCTGGGAGCAACTGGGTGGTAACAGCAGAGATGCAGGCACAGACAGCAGTGGAGGCAGCAGAGGTGATTCCCCCTTCCTGTTCACACTCTGTCTCCTTGGCCTGGACCCACACCCGGCTGGGCCAGAGATCTTTGTGGGAAGCCCTCCACAACAGGGACCCACACTGCCATATCCTCACACAACTTCTCTTTTTAAAATTTCATTTTGTATGGGGTCTCACTATCATTTAAGTAAATAGGGACAGCTATCTTTAAGATGAATTTGAAAGGCAAATATAATTTTATAATTATTGCCATTAATGAATATGGTGTTCAAAGGGTATAAATTGAAATTTGTTGGTATCCTATTTTGTTATAGTTATCAGTACATAGAGCCTATAGAGTGTATACTCAGGAGTGATTGGAAACTGTGGATAATGCAGAAATTAACCCCAATGATGAAGTCCAAATTATGGTCATCTCAAGGAATCAAAGATGATGTATACATATGTGTATTGTGAAGATTTACAAAAGGATGGAAAAGAAATACCTAAATATATCACTTAAGTTGGAGAGATTACTTGAAAATCTAGATGTTTGGGTGTCAGGAAAAGTTTTCAAATGATTGGATTAACATTATGTATGTGATACTAAAAAGTTATACATTGTATGTTTATAGTACTTTTTGTTGTGATATTTTATCCTTTAAAAAGTATCAATTGTCAGTGTTAACAATAACAAAATATACCAAAAACTGAGGTAACATGTATTAAATTATATGAAATATGTGTAGGATTCCTGTTGCCTTCAGTAATCATGTTGACAATCAATACTCCATGTCTTCAACAGAAATCTTGTTAATGATCCTGATCCATGCCATACTATGAGACCTTGTTGATGTTGTAAAAAGAGACCATGTTGAAACCCTTAGTCCATCTTTCTGCTTAAGACAATGTTGAAGTAAGTGTTATGTGCTGCTTCAGTGGTCCAGTTGGATGTCTATGACCTGAATGACAAACTGAAGTTATGTTGAAATAACTGATGACTATTCACAACCACCAAGCAACCATGTTGATATCCATAGTTCCTGATGCAAATGGAGACCTTGTAGTGCCCATGATCCCTGTTGCCAGTGAAGACCCTGTTGAATTCCATGGCCAATACTGCCTCTTGAGACCATATTCAGGTCAACATTATATTTTGCAACCAAGAACTAATATAATGTGTATAATTCAAACTGCTCAACGGCAGTTTGTTGATGTCACAGTACCCAACTGATATTATGGACAAATAAGCAATGGAATCTTATCTTTTTTTTTTTTTTTTTTCGAGACAGGGTTTCTCTGTATAGCTCTGGCTGTCCTGGAACTCACTCTGTAGACCAGGCTGGCCTCAAACTCAGAAATCTGCCTGCCTCTGCCTCCCAAGTGCTGGGATTAAAGGCGTGCACCACCACCGCCCAGCTTTATTTTTGGTTTTAAGCACTGGAATCTTCACTGATGTCAGTTATACATGATTCTGCCCAATTTATAAGAAGTGTTCTGCCAGCTGTAACCATTTTGATATCCCACTGAATCCTGACAATAGAGGTTTCTGAACATAGTGTTACCTGCTCTCTGAAACTATCTTGATGTCCCTGATATTCCCAGTAATAGACATCATGATAATACATTATATATATATATATAATATAATATAATATATAATATATATATATATATATATATATAATGTTTGCCATAGGCAAACAGGCCATGAGTGAATGTTGTAGCAATTATTTAAGAAGGCCTCTAGCTCAGGCTGACTACCTAAGCTGCAGCTGCTCTGCCTAGCCCAGCCGCCATGTTTCTCGGCCAGAGGCCACATGTGTGCTACAGCTAGAACCCGCCTCCAGAAACACTAGCCCTACTACCCACTAGATGCCAGTGTGAGAGATGGCTCTGCCAATATTCCACACTGTCTCAGCAAGGCAGGGAATTGCCCAGACCATTCCGCCATCCATGCAGGCCCAGTAAGAGAATGATACTCTAATTCTTATAGATTAATCAAAATGTTATATATTGGCAATGATCAGTAACAAGATACCCATATACTCAGAAGTGTAACCCAGTACCCAACCTAGGTATACAAACTACCTTTGACTGCTACAGACATGTGAACATCCATCTCCATTGCTCCTACATCTTTGCTCTCTCTTGCTCCTCCTCTTCCTTTTATCTCTTCCTCTCCTAACTCCTCCCACCTTAGCTCCTTCTACAAGTGAACGCTACTGCCACTTTGGAATAGTTGATGACATCAGAGATCCAAACTGCCAAAGGAAATATATTTACAACACATCTATGCTGCCACTGGTAACCATGTTGAGATCCAGAGTTTGAAGAGCTTCATGATGTATGAGATCCCTCAGCCAGAAGAGTCTATTATGAAGATGATTGTCAGTAAGGGTGCTTAAGGTCATAATGAAGTAAGTGAAATGTGCTGCTACTGCAGATACCTTTGATTCAGCAACCTGAAGCTATGTTGAGATCAGTGCTGTATGTTGTGACATGCAATGAAGATGGACTCCATTATTAATATTGCTGACAGAGTCTGGTGATGGGTATGATCTGTGTTGCTTCTTGAGAATATAGTGAATTTAATGGTCCATGTTTATGTACACCATCATATTTGAGTAAGTATTCTTAGCTGGTACAAGAGCGAGACTGATGTCTGAGATCCTACCTATCACAGGAAATTTGATTAATGTTCCTGGTGCATACATGCAGCTCCTAATGTCAAACATGCAATGTACTTTGACACCTGTGATACGACCTGTAACAAGAGATTATGTTGATATCAGTACTGCATACTGTGGCGAGAAATCATGATGAAGTTCATTATTACTATCGCTGATGGAGATCCTGGTGATTGCTATGATTGGTGGTGTTTCTTGAGAATGTAATGAATTTCATGGCCATACTCATGTTTATAGTCATATTGATGCAAGTATTCTTATCTGGCCCTGGAGATCAGATTGATGTCTGAGATCCTACCTATCACAATAAATTCAGCTGATGTTCCTGATGCATGCATGTAGCCCCTGATGTCAATCATGCAATGTACTTTGATGCCTGTGATATTACCCATAACAAGAAGTTATGTTGATATCAATACTGCATACTGTGATGAGAAATCATGATGGAGTCCATTATTACTATTACTGATGGAGATCCTGGTGATTGCTATGATTGGTGTTGTTTCTTGAGAATCTAATGAAATTTCATGGCCATACTCTTGTTTACAGTCATATCGAGGTAAGTATTCTTAGCTGGTACTAGAGATCAGACTTATGTCTGAGATCCTACCTATCACAGGAAATTTGGTTGATGTTCATGATGCATGCCTGTAGCTCCTGATGTCGATCATGCAATGTACTTTGATGCCTATGATACTACTTGTAACAAGAAGCCATGTTGATATCAGTGCTTCATGCTCTGACCAGCAGTCATGATGGAGTCCATTATTCCTGTGGTTCATGGAGGGAGACCTTGGTGATGGTATGATTCATGTTGCTGCTTGAGAATCTAATTAATTTCACTGTCTATATTCATGCCCATGGTTATATTGTGGTAAGTATTTTTAGCAGGCATTAGAGATCAGATTGATGTCTGAGATGCTACCTGTCACAGGAAATTTGGTTGATGTTCCTGACGCACGCATGAAGCCCTGATAGGAAACAAGCAATATGCTTTTATACCTGTGATCCTACCTGCAAGATGAAGCTATGTTGATGTCAGTGTTGCATGTTGTGACCAGTAATCATGATGGAGTCCATTATTCCTATTTATGATGGAGACCCTACTTATGGCTATGATTAGTGTTGCTCCTTAAGAATATAGTGAATTAAAGGATCCATTACTCATGCCCACAGTCATATTGAGGTACATGTTCTGAGCTGGCACTGGAGATCAGATTGATGTCCGGGATTTTACCTGCAACAGGGCATTCAGATAATGTCCTTCATGCATGTGTGTACCACCAGATAACAACTATGTAACGAACTTTGATTCCTGTGACTCTACCTTTAAGAAAAAGCTATGTTGATGTCAGTGATGCATTCTATGACCAGAAATCATGATGGAGTCCATTATTCCTATTTCTGATGGAGACCCTAGTTATGGCTATGATCTGTGTTGCTGCTTGAGAGTCTGATTCATTTGAAGGACCATCCTGATGTCTGAGATCATATTCAGTAAGTATTCTTAGCTGGTATTGGAGATCAGATTGATATCTGAGACCCTACCTGCCACAGGAAATTCTGTTGACTTGATGCGTGCATATGGTCCCTGCTGTCAACTAATTTTCCTTACTACCTCTAGAAGAGGTAATGATGGCAACAATCTGACCTACCACTCGACATTTATGACCATAATTTCTTCTGCCCTCTGAATCAATGCTGATATCACTCATATATGCCTGTCAACAGACACCATGTTCCATACTGCTTTTGGCAGTGTTGTTGTCAGTGATTCCACATGCCACTAGGAACCATGTTAGTATCAGTAATCCAAGTGCCTGTATAAATCATGATGATGTTAATCATCCATGCTTCCTCCAGTAGCCATGTTGAAAACCATAGTCTGTAATGATTCTCAAGAAATTGTTAATGGTATGGATCATTGAGGACAGGAGAATCTACAGAGAAGTTAAAGGTCAATACTGTTTACTCACTGTCCATGATACTTCAGGCTACCTGAAGCTATGATGTCCGTGATCCCAGCTGCCTCATGGGAACACATTAATATGAGTGTCTCCAGCTGTCAATGGAATTTTTACTGATGTATGTTATCCATGCTTCTGCCCAATTTTTGCAAAGTGTACTGCCAGCTGAAACTATATTGATATCACAAGTTCCTGCCACTAGAGAAGAGGATTCTGTAGATGGTCCTACCTGTCCCCTGAAAAAGTCTCAATGTGTCTGATATTTCCTGGCAACAGACACAGTGATATATCCTAGATCCATGATGCCACAGGTGGCAAGGTTATCAGTGATCCTGACTGCCACTTTGGACTTGATTGATGACATTTGTGATCCCAACTGCCAAGAAAAATGTATTGACATCACTCTTTCATGCTTTCAGTGGTAAACAAGGTTGATATTAATAGTTAGTGCTGTCTTTGAAGAACTCCCTGATGTCTGATATCCTTCAGCCAGAAGAGTCTATTGTGAATGTCATGATCAGTAATGCTACCTAAGTTTGTCAAGAAGTAAGTGATGTGTGCTGCTATTGTAGATGCCTTTGAGGCTTGTGATCCTACTTGCATCCTGAAGCTATGTTGACATCTGCTCCATGTTGTGACCAGCATGTGACTCCATGATGGAATCCTTTGTTCCTATTTCTGATGGACACATTGATGATGACTATGATCTGTGTTGATGCTTGAGAATCTGATAAATTCTAGGGTCCATACTCATGTCCATGGTTATATTGGGGTAAGTATTCTTAGCTGGCACTGAGATCAGATTGATGTCTGGAGATCCTATCTGTCACAGGAAATTCAGTTGATGATCCTGATGCCTGCATGTATGCAGCACCCAATGTTGACATGCAATATGCTTTGATACCTGTGATCCTACCTGTAAGAAGAAGCTATGTTCATGTCTCTGCTACATGTTGTGAGCAGCAATCATGAGAGAGTCCATTAATTCTATTTCTGATGGAGACCCTAGTTATGGCTATGATTAGTGTTGCTGCTTGAGAATCTGATAAACTCCAATGTACCTGCTGATGCCAGTAGCCATATTAAGGTAAGTATTCTAAACTGACATTGGAGACAAGATTGATGTCTAAGAACCTCCCTGCCACACAAATTTTTTTGATGCCCATGATGCACATATGTAGAACTTGCTGTCATCTATTTAATGTACAAAATCTTGACTACTATGAAAAGAGGCAGTTATGTCAAAGATCTATCCTGCCACTGGAGAAGATACTTATGATCACAATTTATTCTGTCCTGTGAATCAATGCTAACTGTAATGATATTATGCCGGCAATAGACACCATGGTATTCCCCACCATCCATGGTGCTCAAATTGGTAAACTTGCTGATATCAGGATGCCATGTAACCATGCTAGTCCACTAATCCAAATGCCTGCAGAAACTGTTGGTACTAATCGTCCATGCTGATGAGAGTAGGCCAATCCACAGTCTAGGTCATTACTTCGGAAGACACTGTTAATATCAAGCATTCCTGAGAACCAACAGAGTCTAAGGTGAAGTTCAAGGCATGAGCGCCTAGGTCATTTGAATTCATTTTTGAAATAGTTATGTTGAAGTCATTAAACTAGAAAAAGATCAAAACTGTTCGTCTGAGAATTTAGGCCTCCAGCACCATGAATCATGACTTGAATGCATCTTGTAATAATAGGAAATGTCTCCAACGGTCAAAAATTTTTTACTGTATGTCGATATTCCATACTTCTGAAGAGTTTAAGAGAAGTGTCCTGCAATCCATAAGCATTTGGATGTAACAATGCATTCTTCTACTAGAGAAGATATTTCTGTACATGGTCATACCTATTTTCTGAAACTATATTGATGTCCCTGATACTGCCTGGCACCATCCACCAAAATATATCCCAGATCCCTGTTGCCACAGACAACTAGATTGTGAGTGATGTGGATTGCCACTTTTGAGTAGATAGATGGCATCTATGATCCCAACTGCCAAGGCAAATATATTGATATTACTCAACCATGTTGCCATGTTTAACAATGTTGAAACCCATAGTCTGTATGGTCTTTGAAGAGCTCCCATATATCTGTGATCCTTCAGCCAGAAGAGTCTATTGTGAAGTTCTTGGTAAGTGCTACTGCATAAGAGCATAATGAGTTAAGTGCTGTGTGCTGCTACTGGAGACCATTTTATGTGTGATGCTTCATGGAACCAGAAGCTATGTTGATGTCAGTACTGCATAGAGTAAACAGCAATCATGATGGAGTCATGGTTCCTGTTGCTGAAGGAGACTGAGGTGATGGCTCTGATCTGTGCTGCTGCTTGAAAACACGTTAAATTCCAAAGTTCATACTGCACTCAAGGTCATTTTGAAGTAAGTGTACAGAGTTGGCCCTAGAATCAGATTGATGTCTGAGATCCTACCTGCTACAGGAAATTCTGTAAATATCTATGATGTTCTCAATGTTGACCATGTAATGTATAAGATCCTTACTGCCACAAGAAGAGGTGGTGATATCAAGGATTTATCCTTACAGTACAGAAGATATTTATAACCATAATATCGTCTGCCCTCTGAATTGATTTTGTTGTCACTGATATATACCTGGGGCAACATGGTATTGCCAAAAATCCATGCAACCATTGCCAATCTTGTCATCAGTTATCTCTGCTCTCACTGGGAACCAGGTTAATATTAACTAATCCAAAGTACCTGCAGGAACAATGATGATGCCAATCATCCCTGATGCCTCTAGTAGCCATAATGAAACCCATAGTCCATGAAGCTTCAGGTGATATTATTAATGTCAAGGAATCCTGAGGCCAGCAGAGTTTCACATGAAGTTTAAGGTCAATACTCCTGCCTCAGGTCATGTTGAGTTCTATGTTCTATTGAAGTCACATAATAATGGCAACAGACAATATTGTATGTTCATGAAACTTTAGGACTCTAGCAGCCACGATGTCAGTGATCACTGCTGCCTCTTGTGATCACATTAATATGAGTGTCTCCAACTACCAACAGAATCTTTACTGATGTCTATTATCCATGCTTCTGCTCAATTTATGAGAATTATCATGCTATCCAAACCCATATTGATGTCAGGAGCATCCTACCACTAAGAAAGAGGTTTCTCTACATGGCCCTACCTCTCCTCTGAAACTATCTTGATATGCCTGATATTTTGAGGTCACATATGTATTGACAACTGAACTTGTATGTCCATGAGACAGCAGGTGTCTAGTAGCCATGGCACTGATCACTACTGCCTCTTGGGACCACAGTGAAATGAGTGTCTCCAATTACTGATGGAATCTTTTGTGGTGTCATGGATCAGATTATTGCTCAATCATGTTGAAATCCATAGTTAGTGATGTCTTGGAAGAGCATCCTGATGTCTGAAATTCCTTATCCCGAAAAGTTGATAGGGATGTTCATGATTAATAGTCCTGCCTAAGGTCTAAATGAGGTAAATGCTGTGTGCTGCTACTGATTGTACTTTTGATGCCTGTGATCCTACCTGCAAACTGATGCTATGTTGATGTTAGTGCTACATAATGTGGTCAGCAGATTATGATGGAGTCCATTGTCCTTATTCTTGATGGAGACCTTGGTTATGGCTATTGTCTCTGCTTTTAAGAATCTGATGACTTCCAAGGTCCATGTTGATGCCAGCAGTCATATTGAGGTAAGTGTTCTGGGCTGGCCCTGGAGATCATATCTATGTCTGGGATCATATCTGCCACAGAAAATTCTTTTCATGTTCATGGTGCTTACATGTAGCACCAGTATTGACCATGTAATAGACTTTGAGGCCTGGAATTCTATCTAAATATTGAAGTTATGTTGATGTCAATGCTATGTGCTGTGACCAGAAATCATGATGGAGTCCATAATTCCTATTGCTGATGTAGATCCTAGTTATGGCTATGATCTGTGTTGCTACTTGGGAATATGATGAATTTGAAGGTCAATACTGATGCCCAAGGCCATATTTATGTGTCTTCTGAGCTGGCAGTAGATATCAGATTGAAGTTTGAGACCCTACCTGCCACAGGAAGTTCTTATGTTGTACCTGATTCATGCATATGGAGAATGCTATTGTCCATGTAATATACAAGATGTCCAATGCCACCAAAAAAGGTAGTGATATCAGGGATCTATCCTGTCACTGGAGAATTGGTTTATGACTGTAATTTTCTGCCCTCTGACTCGATGATGATGTCACTTATATATATGCATAGCAATGGACACCATGGTATTTCCCAAGATCCATGCTGCCAATGGCAAACATGTTGTCAATGATCCTTTGTGCTCTGTAGAACCATGTTAATATCACTGATCCAAAGTGCCTGTAGAAACCATGCTGATGTCACTGATTACTGCTTCCAGTAGCCATGTTTAATCCCACAGTCCATGGTGCTTCTGATGAGATTGTTAATGTCAAGGATCAGTGAGGTCAGCAGAGTCTACAGTGATGTTGCAGGTCAATACTACTGCCTCAGGTCATGTTGCATTACATGTTCTGAGATATAGTATGTCAACATCACATATAGGGTGGCAACAGACACTGTTGTATTATCATGATACTTTAGGCCTCCATGATATTTCACTCCTCCAACATCCATGTCAGTGATCCCTCCTGATTCATGGTACCAAATTGATAGGAATGTCTCCAACTGCCAATGGAATCATTACTGGTGTCTTTTATCCATACTTCTGCTGAATTTATGAGCTGTGTCTTGCCATCCATAACCATTTTAATGTCATGTCAAGATGCATCCTACCACTAGAGAGGAGGTTTCTGTACATGCTCATACCTGCCCTCTGAAACTATCTTAATGTCCTTTGTACCTCTCAGCAACAAAATCCATGATATATCACAGATTGCTGCTGCCACAGTCAAACAGGTTGGCAGTGGTCCCGACCCCCATTTTAGACCATATTGATAGCATCAGAGATCTCAACCACCAAGGGAAATATATTGATGTTACTCATCCACGCTCCCACTGATAACCATGTTGAGATCCACAGTCAGTGTTGTCTTTGAAGAACTCTGCGGTATCTGTGATTCCACAGCCAGAAAAATCTATTATGAAATTCATAGTTAGTACTGTTGTGTATTGTCATCATGAGGTAAGTACAGTATGTTGTGTGCTGCTACTGGAGACATGTTTGGTGGCTGTGATACTACCTGAAACCTAAGCTATATTGATGACAGTGCTGAATTCTGTGACTAGCAGTTATGATGGAGTCCATTGTTCCTATACCTGATGGAGACCTTGGTGAGGGCTATGATCTGTGCTGCTGCTTGAGGACATGCTGAATTCTAAGGTGTGTATTAACACTTGAGGTCATATCGAGGTAAGTGTTCTAAGCTGTCACTGGTGAACAGATTGACATCTGATATCCTAACTGCCACATGAAATTTGGTGACTATACCTAATACTTGCATGTGGCCCCTGCTATAGTCCAAGAATTCACTGATAGATACATCATGGGAAGTGGCACCATTGTATTTCTATACTTTTAGATGGTACAGGCAGCCATGTTGTCAGTGATCCTTTCTCCCACTTGTGACCACATTAATCTGAGTGATTCCAACTGCCATTGGAACCTATACTGATGACAGTGATGCAGGCTTTTGTCTCCTGTGAGATTATTGTTGAGAAGAATACTCTCAGCAGCTATAACCAATTTGATGTCAGTGATCCATTCTGACACTATAGATGTACTTTCTCTTTACTGTACTACCTTTCCCGTGAAACTATTGTGGTGTTCCTGATACTTCCTGGCAATAGACACCATGGTATATCCAAAATCTCTGATGCTACAAGCAACCAGGATTTTAATGATCCTTATTGACACATTGGACCAGAATATGATATCAATTATTATTAAGAAAAATATATTGATGTCACTCATTTATTGTTTCATTTTTAACAACATTGATATCCATAGTCAGTGTTGACTCTGAAGAGCTCGGTAATGTCTATGTTGACTGTGGCCATAAGTGTCAATTTTTAAATTCACAGTCAGTATCCATAATTTCTGTTTCCTAATAAAACCCTATTGATGGCAGTGATCTGTGTTGCTGCATGAGGACAGGCTTAATTCCAAGTTCCATACTGATAGGTATGATCATATTGAGTTAAGTGTTCTTAGTTTACACTAGGGATCATATTGATGTCTGAGATCCTACCTGCCACTAAAACTATGGTAATATCTCTGATATATGCATGTATTTTCTCTTTTTAGACCTTGTTATAAGTAATATCCCTGCTGCTATCAGAAGAGCTATTGGTGTAATTGAACCCTCCTGCTACTAGAGAAGAGGTTTATGTCCATAATTCCTTCTGCCCTCTGAATCTACGCCAATGCCAGTGCTACAGCTACCAGCAGACACCACACTAATATCCAGGATCCCTGTTGCCAACAGCAAATGTTATAATAGTAATTTGTGCAGCCCTTTTGGGCCAGGATGCTAATATCAATGATCTCAACTACCAACATAAATACAGTGATGTCACCCATCCATGCTTCTACCTGTAACTATGCTGATATCCATAGAAATTTCTGCCTCTGAAGTGCTTGGTGATGTCTGTCAACCTTGTTGCTAGAAGAGTCTGTCTTGAAGTTCAAGGTCAATACTCCTTCCTAAGTCATCTTGACTTAAGTGTACTGTGCTGCAACCAGAGATGATTTTCATGTTTGTAACCTGACTTGCAACCTGAAGCAGTGTTGATGACAGTGCTTCCTGGTGTCATCAGTAATCATGAATGTGTTTATTATTCCTATTAAGACAAAACATGACTCGGTAATGTATGAAATGTCTATGATATATACATTTAGCCCCTGCTGTTGACTATATTATATGTAAGATCCTTACTGCAACCAGAAGAACTATTGATGTCAATGATCCATCATGCCAATGGAGAAGATGTTGATGTTAATATTCTCTCCTGCCCTCTGAATCTATGCTGAGATCAGTTATACACATGGAAACAGATACTGTGATTTTATCCAAGATCCATGCAGCCACAGGCAACCTTGACTTTGGTGATCCCTGCTGGAAATGAGTACCAGGTTAATATCACTACTTCAAAGCATCTTCAGAAATTATGTTGATGTTGATGTCCATCATCCATGCTGACACTAGTAGCTATGTTGAATGCTTTAGTCTACATTGCTTCTGAAGAGACTGTTAATGTCAAGTAATCCTATGGCTACCAGTGTCTAGGGTAATGTCCATAGTCAACACTGCTAATTAAAATTATGTTGCATTAACATTTCTGTGATATGTTGATGTCAGTGATAACATTGTGGCAACAGACATTAGAATCTATACTGATGGCAGTGGTCCATTTTTCTACAATCTAAGACCATGCATGTTATGTATAAAATATGTGCTGTGTGCTGTACTCTTTTTGATGCCAAAGATCCATCCTACCATTACAGAAGAGATTTCTGCACGTGGTCTGATCTGTCTGCTGAAACTGTGTTGATGTCATGGATACCTCCTGGAAGCAAACACCTTAGTGTATACTAGATCACTGATGCCTCTGGCCCACCAGCAACCACAATATTGTCTATAGTTTTTATTGAGATTCTACCTACTACAGGAAACTAGGGTGGTGTCTCTGATGTATGAATGTAGCTCCTACTAAGATCCTAACTGACATTAGAAGAGTTATTGATGTACTTGATCCATCCTGACAGAGATTTGTTCTGCCATTTGTAACCATTTTCATGCCAAGAATCCATCCTTTAACTAGAGAAGTAGTTTAGTTCCATGATCTGACCTGTGAAATTATACTATAATGTCACTGATAACTCCCTGGTAACAAAAATTATGGTATATCCCAGATCTATGTTGCCACAGACAGTGGGATGTTAATGATCCGTTCATCCCACTTTGGACCAGGATAATGGTATCAGTGATCCCCTACCAATGGAAATATATTGATGCCACTCAACCCTGCTGCTAATGGTAACCATGTTGACATCCCTAGTAAGTGTTGACTCTGAAGAGCTTGGTGATGTCTGTGAGCCCTGTTGACAGAAAAGTCTACCAGAAATTCATAGTCAATACTGCTACTTAAATTAGAGTTATATGTTCTGAGCTGCCATCTGAAATATGTGTGTGAATCCAACTTGTAACCAGAATCTATGATGATATTTGTGCTTCTTGCTGTCACTAACAAACAAGATGATGTTCATAGATCATCCTGAGATCCTACCATCCACAGGAAACTATGATGATTTCCCTGATATATGCATTCAGCCTCTAATGTAGACCATATTATATAAAACATTCTAACTTCCACCAGAATTGCTATTGATGTTAATGATTCATCCTGCCTTCATTCCTACTGAGATCTTACCTGCCACTGGAAACTATGATGAAGTCTTTGATATAGGAATGCAGCTCTCAGTGTAGATCATATTATGTATAACATCCTTACTGCCACAAAAAGAGCTGCTGTTGTCAATGATCTATCCTGCTAGAGATGTGTGCTCTCACCTGAAACCATTTTGATATCAAAGATCCATCTTGCCATTACAGTATATGTTTTGGTTCATGGTCTGTCATGCCCTCTGAAACTATGTATATGTCAATGAGGCCTCCTGGTAACAAATACTATGGTTTATCGCAGAACCAAACTGCTACCAGTCACCAGAATGTTAGTGATCCCTGCTGCCACTTTGGACCAGGTTGACAATAGCTCTGATCCCAACTGCCAACTGAAATGTATTGATGTCATTCTTCCATGCTGTCCCTGGTAACCATGTTGACATCTATAGTCATTGTTGAGTTTAAGAAGCTTGGTGATTGATGTCTGTGATCCTTGTTTCCAGAAGAGTCTATCTGGAGTTTCATGGCTAGTACTATTGTCTAGGTTTATGTCGAATTAAGTGTTCTGAGCTGTCAGCTGAAATGAGTTGGATATCTTGGGTTGGACATACTACCAGAAGCTATGTTGATGTCAGTGCTGCCTGTTGTCACCAGTAAACAAGATGATGTACTTCATTGCTACTGAAATTCTACCTACAATAAGAAACTGTGGTAATGCTCCTAATGCATGCATACAGCCCTTGCTATTGACAGTATTATGTATAATATTCTTACCGCCACAAGAAGAGGTATTTATGTCAATGATATATCCTGGGACTCAAGAAGAGATTTATGTCCATAAACTCTTGCCCTCTGTGTATATATTGATGTCACTAATATACTTGGCAATCAACAGCATAGTGTAGCCCAAGATCGATGCTGCTACAGGAAACCTTGTTGTCAGTGTTCCCTTCTGCCATTGGGAACTGTGCTAATATCACTAATCCAACATGCTTTCAGCAATTATGTTGAAGTCCATCATCCATGCTGCCAACAGAAGCCATGTTGAAACCCATAATCTGTGTCGCTTCTGAAGAGGTTGTTAATATCAAGAAGCCGTATGACTACCAGAGTCTATTCTGAAGTTTATGGTCAATACTGCTACTTGAGGACATGTTAAGTGTTCTGAGATATGTTACATTGAGGTCACTGATATATTGTGGAAAAAGACACCATTATACTTCCACGATCCATGATGTCAGGAGCAGCCAGGATGTTAGTGTTTTCTGCTGCCACTTGGAACCACATTAATATGAGTTACTCCAACTGCCACCAAATTCTATACTGAACTCAGTGATTCACACGTCTGCCACCTGATACCATGTTGGGTATGAGATGTGTGCTGCCAGCTGTAACCAATTTGATGTCAAAGATACCCTGCCACCAGAGTAGATATTTCTGTCCATTGCTTGATATGTCTTTTAAAACTGTGTACATGTCAATTATACCTCTTGGCAACAATCACCATAGTTTATGTGAGATGCTCACTGCCATTAGCTACCAGGATATTAGTGATTTTTGGCACCACTTTGAACCACACTGATGATATCACTGATCCCAATTGCAAATGGACACATTTTGATGTCAATCATTCCTGCTTCCATCCAGTGGTAACTATGTTGACAACACTAGTCAGTGTTGACTCTGAAGACCTTGGTGATGTCTGTGAGCCTGTTACCAGAAGAGTCTATATTGAAGTTCATGGATGATACTACTGCCTAAGTTCATGGTAAGGGTTCTGAGATGCCACCTGAGAGGTGCATGTGATCATACTTGCAACTGGAAGCTATGATGATAATAATACTGCCTGCTGTCACCAGCAATCAAAATGGTGTCCATAGAACTTGTTGAGTTACTCCTGCCACAGAAAACTGATGATTTCCCTGATGCATGCATGGAACATTAAATGTACACCATATTTTGTAAAGGATCCTTATTGCCACCAGATTTGATGTTGATGATGATGATCCATCCTGCCAGAGATAAATATTCTCACCTCTAACCATTTTGATGTCAGTGATCCTTCCTGCCACTAGAAAAAAGGGTTTATGTGCATGATCTCTCCTACCCTATGAATCTATGCTGATATCACTGATGTAACTGACAATAAACACCATGGAATTTATACTATGTCAGAACTGTACATCTGCTACATATGTAGGGGCAGGGCAGGTTTAGCCTGTGTATTCTACTCAATTGGTGCTTTAGTATCATTGAACCCCAAGGGTCCATGTTAGTTGATGGGTTTGTTGTTGTTGTTCTTGTTGTTTTGTCTCTGGAGTTCTTCTCCCCTACGAGGTCCTCAATCCTTCCCTCAACTCTTCCATAAGAGTCCCAAATCTCTATCCAATCTTTGTCTGTAGGTGATTGTATCTGTCTGAGTCAGCTGATGGGTGGCAGATAAATTTTGTGTCAAATGTTTTGTGGATAGGTAAGTGTGCCTATAGCTCTACTGAGGTTCCTGCCTGGTTACAGGAGGTAGCCTCTTCAGTTTTCCATAAACTCAATGTTGTCAGTCAGATCCAAGGTTACCCTCATTGACTCTTGGATGTCTCCCCTAACCCAAGTCTCTGTCACTTCCTTGAGATGCCCAGCCCCCACTCTGGACCCCTGCAATCCCTACAAGTTGCAGATTTCTGTATCGACTTATAAGTGAGCCCATACCATACATGCCCTTTTGGGTCTGGATTATCTCACAATGAGAGTGTCAAGTTCTAGCCATTTGTCTGCAAAAGTCATGGTGTCTGTGTTTTTAATAACTGAAGAATACTCTATTGTATGCATGTACTACATTTTCTTTATCCACTCTGCTGTTGAGAAATATCCTAGGTTGTTTCTAGTTTCTGGCTCTTATAAATAAAGCTTCTGTAAACATAGTTGAACAAGTGTCCCCATGGGATGGCGGAGCATCTTTTAGGTATATACAGTGGAAGAGTATAGCTGGATCTTGAGGTAGAACTACTCACAATTTTCTGAGAAATCCCCAAATTTATTTCCAAAGTGGTTGTACAAGTTGCACTCCCACTAGCAATGGAGAAGTGCTCCCCTTGTTCCACATCTTTACCATTATTTGCTATCACTTGAGTTATTGATCTTAGCCATTCTGACTTGTGTAAGATGGAATCTCAGAGTTGTTTTGATTTGTATTTTCCTGTTAGCAAAGGACTTTGAACATTTCTTTTAAGTGCTTCTCGGTCATTAGAAATCTCTCTCTTGAGAAATCTGTTTAGTTCTGTGCCCCATTTAATTTGACTGTTTGAATTGTTGTTGTCTAACTTCTTGAGTTCTTTATAAATTTTGGATATTAGGCCTCTGTCAGATATATGGTTGTTGAAGATCCTTTCCCAATCTGAAGGCTACTTTTTTCCCTGTTGATAATGTCCTTTGTCTTACAGAAGCTTCTGAGTTTCATGGGGTCCTATTTATCAGTTGTTGATCTTAGAGCCTGAACCATTGTTTTTCTGTTCATGATGTTGTCTCCTATACCTGTGAGTTTAAGGTTATTTCCCACTTTCCGTTCTATTAGATTCAGTGTATTCAGTTTTATGTTGAGGTCTTTGATCCCCTGGGACTTGAGTTTTGTGCAGGATGATAGATACGATTCTGTTTGCATTCTTCTATGTGTAGACATCCAGTTAGTCCAGCACTGTTTGTTGAAGATGCCTTGTTTTTTTCAATTACGTGTTATTGCCTTCTTTATCAAAAATGAAGTGTCCATAGATTTATGCAGTTATGCCAGGGTCTTCCATTACAAATATCATGCAGTTTTTAATACTATTGCTCTGTAGTATAGCTTGTGGTCAGGGATGGTAATACCTCCAGAAGTTCTTTTATTGTTAAGTATTGTCTTAGCTATTCTTGCTTTTTTTTTTTTTTTTTTTATTTACCTGTATGTTACTTAACATTGTTTTTAAATGTCTTTATATAATTGTGTTGGAATTTTGATGGAATTGCACTGAATCTTTAAATTGCTTTCGGTCAGATGAACATTTTCACTATGTTAATCCTCCTGATCCATGAACATAAGAAATCTTTCATTCTTCTGATACCTTCCTCAACTTCTTTCTTCAGGGAGTTGAAGTTTTGTTATGTGGTATTTTCATTTGCTTGTTTAGAATTACACAAAGAAATTTTATATTATTCATGGCTATTATAAAGGATGGGATAGGGAGTTTCTGGGAGGGAGGGGGAAAATGGGGTAAGGGGATAACATCTGAAATGTAAATAAGATATCAAATAAAAAAGGATGTTGTTTCCCTAATTTATTTATCAGTCCATTTATCATTTATAAAAAAAGTAGGCTACTGATTTCTTGAGTTAACTTTATATTCAGCCACATTGCTGAAGGTGTTTATCAGATCACTTTGTAGGCTATCATATCATCCACAGTACCAATACATTGACTTCTTTTCCAATTCGTATACCCTTGAACTCCTATAGTTGTCTTATTATTATGGCTGTAACTTCAATTACTATATTAAATAAATAGGGAGAGAGTGGGCAGTCTTGTCCCTGATTTTGTGAAATTGTCTTAAGTTTCTTTACATTTAATTTCATGTTGGCCATTGGCTTCCATATATTGCTTTGATGATATTTAGGTATGTGCCCTGTATCCCTGATCTCAATAAAACTTTTAATATGAAGGGGTTGGATTTTAGCAAAGGCTTTTTAAGCATCCTATGAGATGGTCATGTGATTTTTTCTTTCATTTTGTTAATATATTGGATTATTTTGATGGATTTTCATATACTGAACTATCCCTGCATCCTAGGGATGAAGCCTACTTGATCACTGTAGATGATGATTTTGATGTGTTCCTGGATTCAGTTTGCAAGTATTTTATTGAGTAGTTTTGCATCACTGTTCATAAGAGAAATTGGTCTGAAGTTTTCTTTCTTTGTTGAATCTTTGTGTGATTTTGATATCAGGTGACTGTGGATTTAGAAAATGAGTATGATATTGTTTCTTCTGTTCCATTTTGCTTTGTGACTGACTATATGGTCAGTTTTGGAGAAGAAAACATTACATGCTAAAGAAAAGGTATAATCTTTTTTGTTTGGGTGAAATATTCTATAGATGTCTATTAGGTTCATTTAATTCATAATGTCTGTTAGTTTCATTATTTCTCTGGTTTTGTATGGATCACTTGTCAATTGGCAAGAGTGGGATATTGAAGTCTCCCACTGTTTTGTGGGCTTTGATATGTGGCTTAAACTTTATCAGTGTCAATGTTTCTTTTACAAACGTGGGTGTCCTTGTGTTTGGGCCAAAAATGTTAAGAACCTTATTGGATTTTTTTTTTTTTTTGATGAGTACTAACTGTCCTTCTCTTGCTCTTGTGATTAATTTTGGTTGAAAATATATTTTATTAGATATTAAAATGGCTACTCTTCTTTGGTCCATTTGCATGAAAAAAACTTTTTTTCCAGCTCTTTATTCTAAGGCAGTGGCTATCCTTATTGCTAAGGTGTGTGTCTTGTATGCAGCAGAATGATGTATCCTGTTTTCACATCCATTTTGTTAGCATGTATCTTTTTAATGGGGAATTGAATACATTGATGTTGAGAGAAATTAATAACCTGTGGTTAATTCCTGTTATTTTGATGTTGTTGTGTTGTTGTTGTTGTGTGGTGGTGGTGGTCGTAGTAGTGGTGGTGGTGGTGGTGGTGGTGTGTGTTTGTTTCCTTTCTTTTGCTGGTATGGAGTTGCTGTTTATTTTTCCCCCTTGAATTGGAGTTTTCCTTCTAGTATTTTCTGCAGGGCTGGGATTGTGGATTGATAATTTGTAAATTTGGTTTTCTCTTGAAATATTTTTTGTATCTATGGTAATTGAGAGTTTTCCTGGATAGAATAGATTCTAGCTTTGAGAATCTCTGTTGAGTAGTCAGATGTAATTCTATTAGGTCTGCCTTTGCATGTTACCTGCCTTCAGGACAGCTTGTAGTGGCACAGAGGTCTTAGCAAACAGGGAAGATGGTGGGGGAAGGGAAACTAACCTGTAATGTTCAGGGTCTAGAGTTCTGATGGGTATGTGTGGAAGGGTTCTGGGAGAAGCACAATGAAATTACCTAATGATTGGGATTTACTACAAAAGAAGGAACTGGAATGATGTGTTACAGCATTAGGAAGGTTGAGAACAAGTATTGTTAAAGGTATCATCATCCCCTTTCTGCAATCAAGAATAACTTCCACTTTTTCTATAAATTCAAATATAACATCCATGTAAAATACTACCACTGAGATGTTTTCTGATTGAATTACAATACCCCCAAATAAATTTTGATCCAAGAAGTATCTCTATTTTAACAATGTTAACAACTTAAATTTAGCATCCACTGAAATGACAATCTCCCAAGTATTTTAATCATTTTTTTCATTTGTTCCTAGCTTCTTCACCCATCTCTGAATTTTTGCAATCACTCTATAAAATTACAATTCAAAATAATATATTCACTTTGCATGCAGCTATATATAGTTAAAGAAAATCACAAAACTATGCTTCAATTGCATCTTCAGTATCAGAGTTTAAATTTTATTGTCCTATTTTCTTTATGTTCATACTCTCTCACATGGTATTTTATATTTTTCTTCACTTCTGATTATCCCAAATGTTTCTAATGTCATTTTATCAAGAGAAATTCTTTCTCCCTACTGCACTGTGAAAATTGAAGCATTCAAAAGACTATTCCCAAAGTCTTTCATTGCCAAATCACTGTATCTGCAATTTACTTTACTTTTCTGACTTTTGGCTGCATAAAAACAAACATTTCATCATTTATCTCCTAAAATGATAGGTAGAATCCATCACCAAAGATGTTTGCATTTTAATCTGTAGAATCTGATAATGTGTTATCTCCTATGAAAATAGATAATAGAGACATTCAGAAATTTGGGGAAAGAAACAAATGTTTCTTTTTCTTTCCTCCTTCCTTTTTCCTTCCTTCCTTCCTTCCTTCCTTACCTCCCTTTTTTCTTCTTTCTCTTTCTTTCTTTCTTTCTTTCTTTCTTTCTTTCTCTCTCTCTTTCTCTTTCTTCTTCCTTCCTTCCTTCCTTCCTTCCTTCCTTCCTTCTGTCCTTCCTTCCTTCCTTCCTTTCTTTCTCTCTTTCTTTCTTTCTCTCTTTCTTTCTTTCTCTCTTTCTTCCTTTCTCTTTCTTTCTTTCTTTCTTTCTTTCTTTCTTTCTTTCTTTCTCTCTTTCTCTTCCTTCCTTCCTTCCTTTCTTTCTTTCTTTCTTTCTTTCTTTCTTTCTTTCTTTCTTTCTCTTCTTAGTGGACACAATATAATTATGTTAGCCCTTATAAGACAAAGAAGAAAAAGAATCACACAAAGACAAGATGATTTTAAGAGAGCAGGACATGAGCAATTCCTGGCCTTGAGAAAGTACAGAGTAACCAGGCCAGGGACAAAGGTGGCCTCCAGAAGTTATGAAAGACATGTAAAAAGCTTTTACTTAAAACATCCCAAAAGCAAATGGCTCTGTGAGCACCTTGATTTTAAGAGCGTTTATCAAATTTTCAGGCCTGTAACAATATTTTCTACTCTAATAAACTAATTCTGTAATAATTGTCTATTTCAAAATAGAAAACAATTGGTTTTAACAAGAGCATCATTTTTTCTTAACTGGACTGTTTAAAAATATACTCCCCTCAAATTACGCAATAATAAAAATTTTCTTTCCCTCTATTTTTTCTTATCTTGATTTCATTTTTATCTTCCACTTAACAGAACTTTCAGTAGTATAATCTTCAGTGTGAATTAATTTCTACTTTTCTTTTTTATAGTGCTTTTAATTACAATCATATTAGCATTGCTAGAATTATAAGAATGTTAAATTAATAGTTGATCTTCAATGTTAACCTTACTGAGTCATCACTAGTATTAAAATAGTTTAACAAATAACTTCATGGATAGATGTTTGTCTATAGCTTTCAGGAGAGCACAACATTATTTTTGTCCTAATTACTCAGCCATACATTGTCTCTCTTATTTGTTGAGCTTAAATATTATAAAAAATATATTAGAAGGTTCACAGTTTTCTCCATAGATTTTTTTCACACTTATAACTTCTATTTAAATTATCTTCAACACCTAGTCATTAACATATCATTATATGGTAGTGATTTCTCAATATATGGCATTATTCCAGAATTTTAGCTACAAAGTTGTATATCCATCATACAATCACCTTCATTTTGGTGCCATTGGGAAACTAGCAATAATCATCTTTTATTAGATAATACAGCCCCCAAATCACAAATATTGAATTTCCACTTACATGAGTCTATTAGTCTTTAAGCTTTATGTACATATTTTTAAAATCAGAATAACCATAGTCATTATGAATCTACAAAGGGATCACTGTGGAAGTTGAGGTGTAGATATTCCAAGCTAGGAGTAGGTTATTATGAATAGATAAAGGAGAAAACAGGGTGAGAGATAAATGGGTAGACAGGATAAAGGAGGGATTGTGGAGGACAGTTAACATTAAAAGTATTTGGAAAGTCATATAGAATACAGCTACTATAGCATATTCCTAAAATATATACATATATGAAAGGAATTTTAAAGTAATAGCCACATAATAAGAAAAGATGATGCCTCAACTAGACATTACATGCCACATAATAAAACCTACTGTACCAAGAATGGGTTGGATGTAGCTGAGAGCACCACTTAGAAACCACCAAAGATCCCAAGATATTGCCAAGGCTACTGGTTACTCTCCACAATCTGAAACTACCACTGAAGACAACATTCACTGATGTGAGCAAACATGGTGGAACTGAGTTGGTGACCAACTAGAAACTATACATTTACTGACTACTGTTCACAGGGCTCGGAGACAATTTGCATATTACTGTGGAAGAAAAGTAAACATAAATATCGCACAGGTAAAAATACTGTGACCTACAAAAGAAATCTGAAAGATATATGGATGCAATAGTAACAAAAAATGTTATGGGAAAACATTTTTTTTGATTTTTCCTTAATTTTTTATATTATACTCATTATTTTCCTTTCTGTTTCCTCCCTCAACATCTTCTCATATACCCATTCTTGTTCTTTTTCAAATCCATAGCCACTTTTATCATTCACTGCTTTATGCTACGTTTTTGTGTTTGTGTGAGTGAAAGTATGTGTCTTTTTTTCCAATTTTAATTAAAATGGATTTTTTAAATATCTTAATTATGGTTTTCCCTACCTCTACTCTTCCCAGTTCCTCCCAATGCACACTCTCAATACGATCTATTCCCTTTCTGTGTCTCAATAGAAAGCAGATTTCTAAGGACTAATATATAATATAATATAGTACTAAAATAAATAAGATAAATAAGAACTAACATTTGAATCACACAAAATAAACAACTGGAAAAAATTAGTTGAAAAGAAGAAACAAGACACTCTCTCCATACTTATTCAATATAGTACTTGACATCTTTAGCTAATGCAAGAAGAAAATGAATTGTGGGGATACAAATAAGAATAAGGCTCTGGAGATTCAAATGAAAAAAATATCATGGGGATACAAATTGGAAAGGCAGAACTCAAGGTATAGTTATTTGTAGGTGATATGATTGTATACATAAATGATCCTTAAACCTGTGTAATAAAGAAATATTCAACAACCTTATTCATCAAGGAAATGCAAATCAAAGTAATTTATTATTTCTTTTTATAGAAGTCAGAATAGCCAAGAAGAATAGCACATATGCCCTCTCATGCTGGCACATGGGTACCAGTGTGGCAGTTCCTCAGGAAGATAAGAATCATTCAACTCAAGGTTCAGCTATACCACTCTTGGGCATATAGCACAGGACTAAATTTATATCCTACTATGTATGGAGAAATATGCTCATCCACATGTTTATTGCTGTTCTATTTATAAGAATCAGAAATTGGAAAGCAGCCTACTTATCTGTCATTGGATGAATAGATTAAGAAATGTGGTACACTTGCAAATTGATTACTCTGATGTCAATAAAATTGAATCAGAAAATTTGAAGGCAAATGGATGATTTCTTATATATAAATGTTAGCATTTAAGACTTTGATAAACAAGCCACAATCCAGATAACCACAGAAGTTAGGTAAAGAGTAAAGAACTAAAGTAGAGGGAAGAATATTCCAAGGAGAAACAATAGAATATATAGTTATGTGTGAGTGTATATGAGGATTGGATGTGAAGACTAAATAGAGATGAAGAAGAAACAGCAAGTGTTGGATAAGTGTCTATGGGGAGGGACAGTTTTAACTAAGGGCCATTTGTGGAGTCATAAGGAAACCTAAGACAGTAGAATCTTCTTAAAATATATATGCATATGAAAAATATCTAAATGGAATCACCACATAAAGGGGGAGATAAAACCCCAACTAGATACCATTCAGTAGCAAATGAAACCCCCCAGTGACAGGAATGGGTTGCATCTAAGTGAGTTGTTGGCCAAAAGGGACATATGCAACCCTATAAACAATCCAGGCTATTGCAAATTCCTTTGTTTTCCATAAACCAATTGTAATGCCCCATTGCTGATGATAATGCCTACATAAATCATTGAACCAGGAGGAATCAAGCTGTTGCTTAAATAGAGCCTTCACCCATCCTGACTAGTACTGATGGTACTGGAAGGCACTCCTCATACTACCAAAGGAAGAAGGTAAATATCAATTCATTTCACTAAAGCCCTGAGACCAACCAACAAGTATTTTATTAGATTTGAGGCCCACTCTGTAATTTGGAACCCATGACTGACACTGTGGCCATCTGTGATTTGGAACCCATTGCCCTATAGTAAACCAAATACTACTTACTGCCTGCTTAATTTACATAGCAATAAAATGTCTCCTAATGTCATTCTACTATACTCATAGATTACAGTCTTGCTAGGCTATTATCAGAGAAGCGTCCCCCTGCAGCAGATAGAAAATAACACAGAGACTCAGAACTGGACAACATGTAGAGGACGAGAGATCTTAAAAATCCTCAGTCTTAATTGGGATGTCTCCATTACATGCCTTCCTCTCAGGGTTCAGAGAAGTCTTTAAAAGATGTGGCACAACTGTAAGATCCTGAGGGGATAAAAGACACAGAAGAATCAAAATCTTCTAACACTACAGAGCTGACATGCCCTGTAGCCTTCTCAGGTCTAAGCTAGATGAGGTCCAATTATGAGAATAAGAAGGTGGCAAAAGCTTCATCCCTCTCCCAGATGCCATCAATTGGCAAACACTTTCAAACAAGAAACTAGTTTTGTTCAATGCAGTCTCACTGAGTATACAAACTGTACTTCAGTGCAGGTCCTATGCCCACCAGTAGATTCCCAGCACAAAACAAACTCAACGTTATTTTTGGAGGGATAGAACTTTTACTTATATATTGATTTCTGATTTTGTATTTGATGTGTGATTTCTGTTTGTGGGAGTGTATGTGTCTCTTCACCTATCTTCACCTATATGTGTTTCTTGGGCTTTTTCTTAGGTTTTGTTGTTGTTGTTGTTTTATTTTATCCTGATTTGTTTATTTGTTTCTAGCTGTCTCTTTTTTTTCCTGGTAGAAAAAGAAAAAACAGGTGTGAAAATAGGTGTGTTGGAGGTAAGGATCTTAGAGGCATTAGAAATGGGAAAACCATAATCAAACTATATTATACGAAAAATAAATATTTTAATACAAATTTAAATTGTATCTAATAAAAAAGTAAAATGAATAGCACATGCCTGATTTTCAGAGAAATATTTTCTACATCTCATTCATTGTAGTATTTTCTATTTCTGCAAACAGTACAACAAAATGAAATATTATGTTGAACATTATCTTTGTATCAACATACATAAACATATGGCCAATATATAAAGAAAACATAATGACAGGGTAATTTAAAAAATTGAACTCAACATTACAAAAAGATTTTCAATTCTGACATCTTTATGGAATGTCAAATATTTAACTAGAGTCAAGAAATATTAAAGATAAATATACTTTGAAAAAGACAAATACAAATATTAGTATGCTGAATAATAGAAAATCTTAGTTGTACAAAAAGTAACAAATTAAAATTTAAATGCAAAAGTAATCTAGAAACTGATCTATGCATTTTTTACTGTTAGTTTTATGCTTTCACTACATTTCAATGAAGAAAAGGATGACTTATTAGTGAATGATGCTAGCTAGGTCAACTTGATAGCCATGAGGACATAATGAAAATAACAGTGTTTTCTGTCTATTGTGAAGCTACTTCTTCACATTGAAATAACCTGAACTGGAGAAAGAATGAAATCTCAGGTGGTCCAGAAACTTCATAAAATATATGAGGTGTATGAACCTAGGATATGTCCAAGATTCACAGAGATCCTCTTAAAGATGATAAAGGCAGGAAATCATTGCTGAGGAAATAAGCATTCTTCTGGCCAAGCTGCCTAAATGTTGGTCAAACAGCTCCAGAAATGCAGTGTATCTGAGTCTTTGCTTGAGCTTGGCTGGACTTTTTAGTGAGGTTTAGTGGTAGTTGTCTTTGACTCATGCTGGTAGGTAACCCTTCAGTTATGTTCCTATAAATGAGTTCTGTTCAGTTATCATCCTAACCACAGGAAAAGTATCGATTTATTGAGCTATATTGTGTGGAATTGATTCTTTGGTTTGGCATTGGTGCCCTAGCTATAATAAAAAGACATTTGTGTATATGTCTATGAAAGAAAAAAAGTCACACAAAAATGCCTGGTATCAAGAATCTCAAAAACCTATGCATTGTCAATATGAATGTGAAATATTAAAGCTTTAATTAATCTACACAAAACCACAGACAATCCTCATAATATTCAAATAGGCCAACAGATTTAACATTTTATATTGTATTATACATACAAATGAGAACAAATTTAATATACATAAAATGTTCAAAACTACATTATAATGTAAATATTTATAGGAAAACCTTAAGTCTATTACTTATTAGAAAAATATAAATTAAGGCTAAGGAATACATATAGATGTAATCCCATAAACATTATTACTATAAAAAATGTAGTGTACATTAGCACACATGTGTAGCAATTATAATTTCTATTCAGTCATATGAGACTGGATATTAATGTCAGCACTGTGTAAAGTTCTCTGCTAGTGTAATGTACACAGCAACTGTAGATTAGCACAATCTTTTACGTAAGACTTTAATACCAAACGTATACATAAGAGAGGTGAATATTCATAGACACTGACAAAATTTACATTTTATGGAGTTTTATTCATTCTAACCACAAACCTGAACCAAATTATGTGTCCAAAACCAATATAATAAATGTTAACATCATGATCTATTAACACAAAGGAATGATTCAGAAATATATTAAAATGATGAGCTGAGCTGATTTTTCAAATATTGAAAATCAAATAAGCACAGATGTAGCAACTTAAAGCAATGCCATGCTTGTAGTTCTGGAATGCAGAAACCTAACACTTACATCACTTACATATCAATAAAAGGAGGATTGAATAGTCCTGTTTTCTTTCTTATTTTTTTTTTTTTGTTGGTTTTTTGAGACAGGGTTTCTCTGTGTAGCCTGGGCTGTCCTGGAACTCACTCTGTAGACCAGGCTGGCCTCGAACTCAGAAATCTGCCTGCCTCTGCCTCCCAAGTGCTGGGATTAAAGGCGTGCGCCACCACCGCCCGGCAAATATTCCTGTTTTCAAATATCAAATCCTAGTTTGGGACCATACTTAGCACCTAAGAGTTGTCTACATCCCTTGTCTCAAGGTTATATTTGTATTTAAACTAGCAAATGTGACCTAGCAACTAAATCTGACATACAAGTAATGATGAGAAATTAAGTCCTGTTAATATCAAGAAAATGACTTTTGAATTCAATTACATACATTACCTGAAGAAATTAGAGTGCCTCTTTTGAGGTAGTTTCCCTGTTATACAATGTATGTTCTCATCAGAACACATGTAAACAAGCCTTTGCTTTTAAACTTACCAATGAACGTACGTTTTAGTAGGTTTCCAAAAGAAAGGTGTGAAATGTAACATACAATATGTTGTGCTACAATTTCAAGAAGTTTTATTTAGATGATTTCATTAATACACTCAGAAATCTAATGAAATGGTTGGGGACATGTTTTAAAGATGTACCATGACTACTAAAAGAGCATAAAACTGGATAAGACAAAATTTTGGGTTAAAATCAAAGGGGGGTTTTTAAAAACCCCCAACTTTTTGGGGTTAAATCTTTGGAAATGAAAAATTTTAAAAAGGTTTTTTAAATGCAGTTGCTTATTTTCCCCTATTGAAAAAGTTTTAAAACCCCCTTAAAAACAATAAAAATTTCCCCCAAAAAAAACCCCCAATAACCTCAAAAAAACTTATAATTTAAATTTTTTTTTTGGGCCAAAAAAAGGTTCTAAAAACCCCAAAACCCCCCAATTAAAACTCAAAAAGCCAAGGCAAAAAATTTCCGGGGGTACTTTTTCATGTTAAAACTTTTTTCACCCAGTCATTTTTTTTAGTTTGGGGGCCCCCTTTTTAAATAAAAAGGGTTTTTAAAAAACCCACCCCTTCTTTTTTCCCCCAATTTTAAAAAAATTTCTAAAAAAACCCAAAAGGGAAAATTTGGGAAAATTTTTTTTCCCCGGGCTGATTCCCTTCATAAAAAATTTAAAAAAATAAAAAAAAAATTTTTTTTTCCCCTTTGGTCTTTGTTAAAAAGAGTTTAAAATTTTCCCCCATTGGCAAAAAAAGGTTTTTTTGAAAAAGGGGAACCCCTTTAAAGTTTTTTCCCCCAAAAGGGAAAACCGGGTGGGACTCCCGCTTTTTTTAAAAGGGGGTTTTCCCAAAACCCAAAAAAAAATTTACATAATGGGAAAAAAAAACCCCTTTAAATTTGGTTTTTTAAAAATTTTATTTTAGGGCCCCCAAAAAGTTCACCAGAAAATTTTTAAGTAAATTCAAATTTTCCCCTTTAAAAAAACCCGATTAGAAAAGCTTTCAAAATTTTAAACCCCTTATTAAAAAAAATTAAGGGCCCTTTTGGGAAAATTTCCAAAAAAATTTTAAACCTTTTTTTTGGGGAAAAACCCAAAAACATTTAAATTTTCCCAAAAAAGGGGAATACAAAAAATGGTACCCCCCATGAAAGTATATTTTTAAAATAAAAACCCCCCCAAAGGGGGGGTTTGCTCCCCAAAAAATTTTTTTTTTCCATCACTTTGGGAAAATTAAAAACCCCCCCTTTCCCCCCCCCCAAAAAGGGAAAAAAAAAAATTTTTTAAAAACCAAAATTGTTTATTTTTGGGAAAAATTTTTTAAAAACCATAAAAAAATTGATTTTAGGGGAATTTTCCCCCTAAGTTAAAAATTATTTTTAAAAACTTGAAAGGGAATGGAAAACCCCAATTTCCCCAAAAAGGATTTTAAAAAACTCCCAAAAGGGGGGGGAAATCAGGGGGGGGAAGGAAAACGGGCCAACTAAAAAGGGGGGGGGGGGGGGGTTTTTTTTGGGGGGGAAAAAACCCCCGGGGGTTTTTCCAAAATTTTTGCCCTTTTAAAATGGGGTGGTTTGGGGGGTTAAGTTTTTTTTTACCCCATTTGTTTTTTTTTTTAAAGGGGGGTTTTGGGGTTTTTGGCCCCCAAAAAAAGAACTATGGAATTTTTATAAAACCGTCACTATTTTTTCAAAAAAAATTTTTCCCGGGGGAAAAAAGGTTTTTAAAGGGTCCGTGTAAAAAGGGACAAAAATTTTTTTAAAAGGCCCCCAAATTTTAAAATGGTAAATTTATTTCTCGGAATTAAAATTTTACTTTCTAAAAAAAATTTGCCAAATACAATCCTTAAAAATCCAAAGCCAACATGGTTAAAACATAAATTTCCCCCAAAAAATTCTTTAGCAAGGGTCCCGGGGGGAACGAGGAAAGCTAGGGGGTTAAAAACCGTCCCCCCCCACTCTCCCCCCAACAACCCACAAACAAACAAAGGGAAAGGGAAATTTCGTTTTACAAATTGTTTTCCCAAAAAAAAATTTATATAAAAATTTCTCTTTTGGGGGGGGTCACCAAAAATTGGGCAACCTTAGAATTTCAGGTTATTGTTTAATTAGCTGTTTTTTCGGGATTAACACTTTGATTTTAGTGAATAAAATAATTTTTGTTTTTGGGGTTTTGGGAGGTTAATTTTTGGGGTTAAAAGTTAAAATTTTGGGGGAAATAATTTTTTAAAAAATTTTTGGGGTTTTTCTTTTTTATTTATCAGGGCTAGAGGGGAATTTTTGGGGTGTAAAAAGGGTTTGGGGGTCAAAATTTTGGGTTGGGGGGGCCCCCTTTTAGGGGGTTTTTATTTTAATGAAGAAAAAGGGGGGCAAGTTCGCAAGGGTCTTGTAAAAGGGGTAATTTGGGGGGAAGAGGGGGGGGGGGAGGTGGGTTTTGGGGTTTTTGGGGGGGGGGGGGAAAAGATTTTTTTTGGGGTTGGGGGGGTATGGTAATAACGCCGCAATGAAGTTTTTTTTTTTAAAATATTTAAAATGAGGGGGTTTTGGGGTTTTTGGGGAATTTAAAAAGGGTGTTTAAATTTTTTTTTATTTGTCAAAAAAAATTTTCCCCCCAAATTTTTTTTTTAAAAAGGGGGGGAAAAATTTTTTATTGAAATTGGGTTTGGGGGTTTTTTTAAAAAGGGGGCCCCCCTTTTTTGGGGTTTTTTTTTTAAAAAATTTTTAATTAAAAAAAATTTTTTTTTTTTTGGGGGTTTTTTAGGAATTTTTAAAAAGGAAAAATTTTTTTGGGGGTTGAGAGACTTTTTATTTTCCCCTTATTTAAAAAGGGCCCCTTTTACAGGGTTTAAATTGCTTGCCTAATTTGTTTTTTAACTTTAAAAATTTTTCCCCCCAAAACCAAAAAAATTTAAACCATTTCTTTTTTTTCCATTTTTTGAAGCACGGGTTTTTTAAAAATTTTGGGCCTTTTAAAATTTCTAGATTTCTCATTTAAAAAACCCCCTAGGAAAAATTTTTAAAAGGGGCCTAGAAAGTTGTTAATAAAAAATTTAATTTTTAAAATGGGGGATTTTCCCCCCATTAAAAAAAAAATTTCTTTTATATTTCTTTTTTGTTACAAAAAAAATTCAAACCCCCAATTTTTTTTGTTTTTTTCCTTATTTCGGGTCCCGTTTGGAAACAATAAAAAGAAGTCAATACCCCCTGCTTTTTATATTTTCCCCAAAAATTAAGCTTCCCCCCAAAAAACCAAAATTTCCCCAAGGGGGGGTTTTTCACCCTGTTTTATTGTTTTTGGGGGTTTTCCCTTTTTTATAAGCTGCCCGGGGGAAAAAGGCCCCCAAAATATAAGAACACCTGACCAATAAAAAAATTTTTTTTTTTAAATACATTTTCCATTTTGAGTATTTTTTTGAAAAGGAAAAAGTTTCCCAATTTTTCCCCCGGGAAAATGCCATCAATTTTGAAAGAAAGAAACTTGTTTTGGGGGAAAAACTGACTCCTGGGGGCAAGCAAAGCATAAAATTTTGAGAAGGCTAGTTCTCTGCCCGTTGACCCCCCAAAAAAGAATGGGGAAAGAAAAATGAAAAAACAAAAAAAAAAAGGGGAAATCCCCCCCCTTAAATCTTGTTTTTTTTAAAAAAATTAAACCCGGTTGTTTGTAGATACCAGGCAAAAAAACCCATAGGTTTTTAAACCCCGCAATTTTTTCCTGAGGGTGAATCTGCCGATTTTTTGGGGGTGTGGCTTTGAAAAAACCCCCCCTATTTGATGAAAATATTTTTTCTGAGGGGTTTGGGGGGGGAAAATTCCCCCAGCCCCCAAAAAGCTTTATTTATGTTCTCCTTTTTATTTAAAAACTTTGTTAATTGGAATACTGCTAGCCTTTTTTTTAAATTTTTGGGGTAGAGCTTATCAAAATTTTTTTATTTTTCTAAGAACAAATTTAAAAATTCTTAGTTTTTTTTTTTCCCAAAATTGAATTCAGCTCTTATTTTTTTTTTATTTTTTTTTTTCTATTTTTAAAAATTTTTATTTCTTTTATTCTAGCATTTCAGGTTGCCTTATGCTCCTAAATAAGATTTCAAAAATTTTTTACCAAAAAACTTGGGGGTTTCATTTTTTAAAAGGAACCCCCCGTTAATGCCCCCCAAAAATTTTTTGTTTTATTTTGTTTTTTTTTTCCTTTCAATTCTAAAAATTTTTTTAACTTTTTTTTTAATTTCAGTTTTGGAAACTTTTTTAATATAGTGATTTTTTTAAAACTGCATGATTTTAAAAAAATTTTTGTTGTTTTTTATTTTGATACCCTTTTTTATCCAGTGTAGTCAATAGGATAAAATTTTTTTATCTCAATTTCTGTTTATGCTGTGTGCTTGTTTTTTTGTCCAAATTTTGTAAAAAATTATGTAGAAAATTTCATGAGTTTTTGAGAAAAAGGTATGTTTTTTTTTTTTGGGGGTTTTAAATGTTGTATAATATTTTCTGTAATTGGGTTTTTAAAAGGGAATCTTTTCCCCCAAAAAGGGGCTTTTTTTAAAAATAATTTTTGCTTGGTTGAAAAAAAATGAAATTGCCTTTTTGGAAAAACCTTCCCCTTTTAAAAAAATTATGTACCCCCTTTTTCTTTTCTGTTTTTTTTTGGGGTTTTGAAGTCTCTTTTTTCAGATATTAAAATTTTTTTAAATCAGCTTGCTTCTTGGATTCATTTGTTTAAAAATAGTTTTTCGTAGTTTCATCCGGGGGTGATATATATTGTTTAAGTTTGATTTTTTGGGGGCTGGAACAGATACCATGACCAAAAATTCCCTTTTTTTAAAAGGGGGGAAAAAAATTTAATTGGGGCTGGCTTAAGGTTCAGAGTTTAAGTCCATTTATCATCAAAGAGGAAGCATACTCCCCCAACATGCATGGTATTGGAAGAGCTAAATTTTTTAACATCTTCAAAAAAAGGGAAAATTTTAAAAGCGACCCCCCTCAGGCATTTGGGGGGAAAGATATAAAAAACCCCCCCCCCACGGGAAAAACAATTCCTCCCCCAAAAAAGGCCACTCCTTCTTTTGGGGGCCCTTTTTCCCCGGGGCCCAAAGCAAAAAAAAACCCCACCAAAATTCCTTGATGTAATTTTTTTTTCCCCTGGATGTAGCAGAAGATCGTTTTTGGGGTTTTAAAAAAATCCTTTCAATTAGTGTGTTTTTTTTGGGGTTTTTGGGGGGAAGGGAGGAAAAAGGGAACTTTTGGGGAAAAAGGGGGGTTTAATTTTTGGATTTGGTGGGGATTTGGGGGCCCCCCCCCGGCCCCCCCAAAAATTTTTGGGTTTAAAGCTTTTTTGTTTTTTTTTATTTGGGGGGGGTTTTTTTCCCTTGTTTTTTTTTAAATTTTAAAAAATTTTAGATTTGGGTTTTTTTTTTTCCAAATTTTTGATTTTTTAATTTTTTAAAATTAAATTTTTTCCCATGGGGGTTTTTGGTGTGTTTAACCGTCGCTGCTTGAAGTTTTCCTTCCAGTTCTTTAAAAGGGCGGTTTTTTAAAGTTGGTTACGTAAAATCAGTTTTTCATTAATCTTTTTTTCCCCTATCTTTGGGTCGGGGAAGTTTTGTTGAAATTTTGCATTTGGTTTTGGCATCTGGGGGCCTCTAAGAGTTTGATAACATATGCCGACCTTCGTCTTTCACTTTTATTAAAAAAGTTTTCTTCTTTTCACAATCAGTCAATTTATTTGTCTTTTCTCCAATTTTTTTTTTTTTTTCCCCCCGTATTTTTTTCTTATTTTTTTATGTGTTGGGGGTTTTTATTTTCGGTTTCGTCATTTTGGATTCCTTTTTTTTTTTATTTTAATGGCATTTTTTACTTTTTGGTTAAAAGGGAAAAATTTCTTCTATTTTTTGTTGAAATATTTTTTATACCTTTGTTTATTTCCTTCCCTTTTTTGTTTCCCTATTATTCCAATGTGGTTTTTCTGAATCCCAGACTTCCTAGATTTTTGTCCACAGAGTTGTTTTTTTTTTTTTTTTTTTTTGTTTGTTTTTAACCTTTTTTTTACTGGGGTATCCATTTCTTCTTTTTTGTCTTTTTGCTTGAGTTTCTTTCTTCAAACCCCTGTTTTTCTTGGTGAGGTTTGCCACTGGGTTCTTGTAGTTTCCCCTGAAGGTTTTTATTTTAGATTTTTTTCATTGGGTTTTTTAAAATTCCCCTATTTTTTTTTTCAAAATATTAAAAACTGTTTCTTCTTTTTTTTTTCCACTGTTTGGTTTTCATTTTTTTGAAATGACTTATTCATATCTTCTTAAAAACCCCTTTTAAAATGTTTGGGATACTTTTTTTTAAAAATTTAAAATCTTGTTTTTGTATATTGCATTTCTCAGTGCCTACTGCAATAGGTTTTGCTTTCTTGAATAGAGAATAATTGTTTTTAGCTGAAAAGTAGTTTTTATGCTTCCCTCTAGACTTGGTTTAGGTGATTGTAATTTTGGGTGTTAATTTTTGGTTTGTTTTTTTGGTTGTGGTCATGTTCCTTGGTTCCTTTTTGCTGTCCTGATTCTAGAAGAGCTTTCTTTGGGGGGTTCACCTGGAGAAATTCTTTTGAGATCCGACAGTTGGGCCCCTGGGGGTCCTGGGTAGAATGTTTTTGGCTCCTGGCTGGATTGAATACATTTTAAAATTCTTTTTTTACCCTTGGTAAAAGCAAAGCGTGTAATTAAAAAAAAGAGAATGGGAAAAAAAATACAGAAAAAACTGAAATTAAAAAGAAAATTATTTTACATACAATAGATATTTATCTTAGATACTTGACTTTTTTAATTTTTTCCACAATTTTGATATGCTTTATTATTTTACAATAAAAATTTTATTTCGTTTTCCCTTTTCTAAATTTTGGTGTTTTTTTAAATTAATTTATGCTTATATTGCACGGGTTTTTACCTAAATTTATTACGGTTTTTACCAATTGATTTTAAATTGGGAAACCCTTTTGCTAAAATTTTTAAAAGCTATATACATAAAAAAAAAAAAGACATGATAGACATTTATTTTTTGGGTATGGAGAGCCAAGAAAAAAATTTATTTGACAAAGCATGATAGTCTATAAACCCTTTTTTATTTAATTCATTTTGATATGCATTTTTACTGATGGTCTTTGTCCCGTTTTTGGGACTTGAGCTCTTGCTCTCAATTAAATATGAAAAAAAAAAAGAGTCTGACTAGAAAGTAAAAGGGGAAAATTTCTGAAAAAATGGATAAAAAAACCCCCTTGAACATGAAAAATGTTTTTCCATCCCTTGAAAAAACCGAATATTTTTAAAAAAACCCCCCCCCCCCCCAAAATTTTTTTTGGGGTGAGATCTTCCCCTTTATGGAGATAATATTTTCCCTTATTTCCTTTTTAGCATTTCAAAAGTAAAAGGGTGCCTAACATAATCTATTTTTTTACAAAAAAACATTATTTTTCCCTTGCTACCTATAATTTTTAAAAGAATCAAAAAATTTTGGAAAAACATTTTGGGAAACAAGAGGTGTTTCATATTTCTAAAATTAAAAGATTTGACTTTTTCTTTTTTCCCCCTTAAATACAAAATTTCCCGAAAATAATGAGATGTGATTTAACGATTTTTCAAAAGGCAATTTAAGTAAAATTACCTTTTGGTTTTTTTTCTTAAAAAAATTTAGGGGCTAAAAACAGTTTATACACACTTTTTTTTTAAAAAATTTTATTTTTTGGGGGGGTTTTATGACCCTGATTAAAGAACTCCCCCCAAAATTTATGGGACACAAGCTCAGCTCCTAGGCCCCTTTTGGGCCCCACGGGGGAAAGGGGGAAAATCTAAAACCCCTTTTAAAAAAATTTTCCCAAAAGGGTACAAAGACCCCCTTATTAAAAAACCCCCCTTTGGGGACGGTATTAAGGGGCCCTTTTTTAAATCAAACAAAAAAAGCCCGGGGGCCCCAAAAAAAAAAAAAAAAAGGGGATATAAAAAAAAAAATATTATTTTTTTTAAAATTTTATAAAAATTTTTCCCCAGGAGCTGGGGAAAAATTTAAAAAATTTTTTTTTAAAAAGGGAAAAACATAAGAGAAAAATTTGGGAAAAAGGAAAAAAGGGCCAAACCCAAAAAAAATTTTTTGGGTTTTTTAACAAGAAATTTTTTTTTTGGTAATTAACCAAAGGGTCAAATAAAGGATTCCCTTTTCCGGTTTTTTAAATTTTAAAAAGGGTTTAAAAAAAACCCCATTTAAAATGGAAATTTAAAAAATTTTTTTTTTTGGGTTGTTAAAAAAAAAAAAAATTTTGCCAATTTTTTAAAATTCATTTGAGTTAAAAAAAAAAACTATTAATGTTTGGCAATGGATAAATATAAATTTTTAAAAATTTAAACAAAGGGGAAAAATTTAAACTCTTTTCCCAATTAAACTTAGGGAAAAAAAAAATTTTTTTTAAAAAAATTTCCTAAGGGGGTTTTTTTTGGGAAAAATAAAAAAACCCCTTTTAAACCCCAAATTAATACTCAATTATTTTTTTCCCTTTATGTTGCTTTGGGGTAATTTTTTTAAAAATTTTTAAAAAATTTTTGGGGCTAAAATTTTAAAACCCCCGGGTTTTAAAGGGGCCAATCCCAAAATTTCAATCCCCCCCTTTTTGGGAAAAAAGCGGGGTTTTACAATAAAACTTTGGGGGGTTTTTTTTTTAAAACCCAAAGGGGGAAAAAAATTTAAATACAAAGTTTTAAAAAATAAGGAAATTTTTTTTTCTTAAAATTAAAAAATTTTTTTTTAAAAATTTTTTCCCCAAAAAATTTTTTTTTTGGAAAAAATCTTGTTGTTAAAAATTTTTGGGGGTTTTCCTTAAATTAAAACTTTTTAAAACGGGAAAATTTTCCCCTGGGAAAACCCGGGAAAGGGGTTAAAAAAATTTTTAAACCCCTTTTATCTTTTTTCTTTTTGGGGTTTTTTTTTTCTTGAAAAAAAAGGGGATTTTTTTGAGGGGTTTTAAAAAAGGGTTTGGGGAATTTTTTTAAATTCTAAATCAGGGTTTTTGGGTTTAATTTTTTTAAAACCAAAGGGCCCTTTTTAAACCCAAAGGGGAAACCAAACCCCAAAAAAAAAGGATTTTTGGTTTTTTTGGGCCCAAAAAAGGCTAAATATCTCAGCGGGGTCTTCAGTATATTTCAGAACCAAAAAAAAATAGGCTCAAATTTCCCCATGGGGTTTGGCCCGAAAAAGGGGGGCAGTAAAAGGGGAAGGGGGGGTAAAAACCCCCAAGGGGGTTTCCCCTTCTAATATTTCTTTACATGGGTTTTTCCCCTTTAAAAAGAAAGGAAAAAAACCTGGGAATTGGGGGTAGACCTTCCAAAACCCGAAATGTATGGTTTTTAAAAATCGAAAAAATTCCCCCCTTTAAAAGTTTTTTTAAATTAAAAAAAAAAAAATTAAAATACCCTTTTTCCCACAAAAAAAGGGAAACCCCTTTGGGGGGGTTAAATTTTTTTTTCCAAAATTTCATGGTAGGAATTTGTTTTTTGTATTTTTATCCCCCCCTACGGGGTTTTTCTTTATCAACGTTACCCCTTTTTTTAAAATTTTAAAACCCCTTTCAAATTAAAAGTTTTTAACAAAATTGGGTTTTTTTTTTATTTTTTTTTACCCCCAAAGTTTTTTTTAAGGGGAAAAAAGGGGGTTTTAAAAAACCCGCAAAAGGGGGGTTTTCGGGGAAGGGGAACATATCAAAAACAAGATTTGGCTGGGGAAACAGACATAGCTCAAAACCCCTTAACACATACCTTTTTATCCCTTTTTTGGGTGGAAAACAGAAAAGGGGCCCTTTTGCACACACTTTAATCCCAAAAACAAAAATGGTTTTTGGAGAAAAAAGGGGGTTTTCCCCCAAATTTTAACCCCGGAAAAGGGGTTGGGGGAAAAAGATTCGGGAGTTTGGGGGAAAAGGGCCCCAATCCCAAAAGGGGGGGAACCCCAAACCCCAAAAATTTGGGGGGGGGGGCCCCAAAAAAGGGGAAAAAGGGGGAAAAAGGAAAATTTTTAATTTGGGGAATTTTTAATTAAAATTTTTAAATTGAATTAAATTTTTAAAATTGGGTTTTGGAATTAAAAAATTTAATTTTTTTAAAAGGGTTTAAAATTCCCCTTTTGGGTGTACTTAAAAATTTTGGTTTTAAAAGGTTTGGGTTTGGGGGGAAGTTCGGTTATTTAAAGGGGGCCCGGGCGTTCGGGAAGCGGGGGGGTTGGGGGGTTCTTTTAAAATTCGGGGGGGAATGCCCTTTCCCCAAAAAGGGGGGAACCCCCGGGGCAAAACCTGGGGGAAGACCTTTTTAAAACAGTGGGGTTGGGAAAAAGGGGGAAAAATTTTACCAAAAAGGGGGTGAAGGGGAACCGGGGCCGGGCCCGGGGTTCGGGGAAACCCCGGGTGGGGAAAGGGGGAATTCTGGGGGAAAAGGGGGCTGGGGGCTTAAATTTCTTTGGGGGGGAAAAATAAAAATTTTTTTCACATCACACTTCTTGGGGGAAAAAAAACCCCCTTTTTCCCTTTCTTTTGTGGGGTTTTTCCCATTTTTTTTTTTTTTGGGGAAAGTTTTTCAAAACCTAAAAATTGGGGGTTGGGGGGGCCAAAAAGGGGGTTGGGGGGGGGGGGAGGGGGGTTTTTGGGGGTTTTTTACTTAGAACAAAAGGGGTTTTTTATTCATATTTGGGGGGAACCTTTTCGTGGAAAAATTTTTTTTTTTTTTTTTTTTTTTTTTTTTTTTTTTTTTTTTTTTTTTTTTTTTTTTTTTTTTTTTTTTTTTTTTTTTTTTTTTTTTTTTTTTTTTTTTTTTTTTTTTTTTTTTTTTTTTTTTTTTTTTTTTTTTTTTTTTTTTTTTTTTTTTTTTTTTTTTTTTTTTTTTTTTTTTTTTTTTTTTTTTTTGGGGGTTTTTTTTTTTTTTTTTTTCCTTTAAAAAGGGGGGAAAAAGGGGGAAAAAAATTTTAAAAAGGGTTTAAAATTTAATTTGGGGGGGAACGCCTTGTTTTGATGCCCTATGTTCTTTTTGGGTCTCCCCGAAATTTTCAAAATTTAAAATTTTCTCTTTTTTTGTTAAGCACTTTCCCCAGGGGCCAAATGTTCTTAGAGCAATAACTAACTGGAAACCAAATTTTTAAAATTCAAAGATTTTTTTTTGGGAAAAAATCAAAATGGAGGAAATTTTTTAAGGAAAATGAAAAAAGGGGGCCTAAAAAAATTAAGGGCCAAAGGGGGAAAATGTTAAGGCTAGGTAACAGTTACTTACAGCCTCCCAATAAAGAAAACTTTAAAAAGGGGTTTTTGTGTTACTGGGAATTTTTTCAAAGCAAGTTTGTTATTTTTCGTTATAAATTGGCGTTGGGGAACAACAAAAAAATTTTTAAAAAAAGAAGTTTTGTTGTTACCCCCCGTATGTTGGCCCTGAAAAAAACTTCAACAGCCAAAACTGCCCTGGTTAACTTCATGGTATCCTGGGAAATAACATAAGAAAACACCGCACAATATAAGAAAATTGGAATAAGATTTTTCCTCAGAGTAGGGTTCTTTTAAGTTTATTCCCCAAACCCCTTTTTGGAAAAAGGGCCTTGATTGGAATTTAAAAACAAAATACTAAAAAGCCTGGGGGGTAGAAAATTAGGGTATGAAATTAACAAGGCAAGCTTTTGTAAGTTGAATACCCCAACCAAAAGGGGCGGGGGAAAAAAGTACAAAAAAAAGTGTGTTTTTTAAGAAAATTTCCTTTACCCCCAAATCGAGGGGGGAAATCATGTGGGACAGATTTTTGGGAAATTTTTCGCTTCAATCCTTTTGGAACTAAAAACACAAAAAAGACTCAACAAAGAAAAAAGTTTAAAAATAATTTCCCCAAGAACTTTTATGCAAAAATGCTAATAAAAAAACTCAAAAAACAAACCCAAAAAGGGGACATAAAATTTTACCATGACCAAGTAGGTTCACCCAGGGATTCAGGGTCATTTTAATAAAAAAAAAAAAAAATTTTATCCATGTAATCTACAATAAAATCAAACTTAAAAAAAAGACACAGACCACCTCACTTTTGCAAAAAAAAAAAAAAAAAAACGTTTGACAAAATCCAACACCCATTCATGTTAATGTCTTGGAAAAAATCATGGATGTAGAAGCATATATGTAAAAAATAAAGGCAATACACAATAAGCCATAGTAAATAAAATAAATGAAGAAAAACTTAAAGCATTTCTATTAAAATAGGGACAAGTCAAAGCTGTCCACTCTCCCCATATCTTTTCAAAAAGTACTTTAAGTTCTAGCTAGAGCATAATAAAATAAAAAAGATCAAGAAGATAGAATTAGAAAGGAAAATCAATGTATCACTATTCTCAGATGATATGATAGTTATATAAGCAACCCCAAAAATTCTCCAGAGAACACTTATAGCTGTTAAACACCTACAGCAAAGTGCTCAATATAAAATTAACTCAAAGAAAAAATAGCCTTCCTCTACACAAGTGATAAATGGGCTGAAAAAAGAAGTTAGGGAACAATACCTTCACAATAGCCACAAATAACATTAAACACCTTCGTGTAACTCTAAGTAGCAAAAACCTGTACAACAAGAACTTCAAGTCTCTGAAGAAATAAATTGACGAGGATATCAGAAGTTGGAAAGATCTCCCTTGCTCAATGGATTGGCAAGATTAACACAGTCAATATGTCCATTTTAACAAAAGAAAATCTACAGATTCTATGCAATTACCATAAAAATTCCAATAAAATTCTTCACAGATTATCATGTGATCTTGAAAGAACAATTCTCAAGCATATATGGAAAAACCAACAACAACAACAACAAAAACCCAGGATAGCTAAAACAATCCTGAACAATGAATGATCAACTAGGATTTATCACTATCCCTGAATCCAATCTGTACTACAGAGCAATAGTAATTAAACTGCATGGTATTGATATAGTACCAGAATGTGGAACAATGGAATTGAATTGAAGACCAAAAATAAACCCATACACCTACAGATACTTGATTTTTGACAACAAAGTCAAAAACCATACAATGGAAAAGGAAAAACATCTTCAAAAATGGTGATAGTCTAACTGGATGTCTGTATGTAGAACAATGCAAATAGATCTGTATTTATCACCCTGCACAAACCTCAAGTCCAAAATAGATTAAAGACCTCAACATAAAACCAGACACATTAATCTAATAGAATAGAAATTGGGACTAAACCTTGAAGTCCTTGGTATAGGAGACAATTTCATGAACAGAACACCAGTGACTCAGGTACTAAGGTGAAGGATCAATAAATTGGACTTCAAGAACCTGAAAGGCTTCTGTAGGTCAAAGGACACCATCATTAGGACAAAATGACAGACTACAGATTGGGAGAAAAATCTTCCCTAACCTTCCATGTGAGAGGGCTAATATTGAAATATAAGGAACTCAAGAAGCTAGACACTGAAAACACAAATAATACAATTTTAAAATGGAGTACAGAGATAAACAGAGAATTCTCAACAAAGGAATGACAGCTCTAGTTGAGACCCATTTCATGGCCAAGAACCAATCCCTGACACTATTAATGATACACAATTATGCTTGCAGAGAGTAACCAAGCATAACTGTCCATGAAAAGGACCAGGAGCCAATGGAAATTGATGCAGAGATTCACATCAAAACATTAGATGGAGCTAGAGGATCTAATGGAAAAGAATGTGAAAAAGATTGAGAGACCTGAAGAGGACAGGGATTTCTTAGAAAGATCAAGAGAATCAACTAAATTGGACCTTGGAGCTTCCAGAGACTGAGTAACCTACTGAAGAGGGAGCACAGGCTAGACCCAGACCCACTGGAAATATGTAGCAGATAAGCATCTTGGTCTTTATGTGGGTCCCGTAAACAACTGGAGCAGTGACTGTACCTGACCTTGCTGCCTGTGTATCTTCCTGTGGATGCTAGCCCTAAATCAACAACCGTGTCTGTCCTCAATGGTAAAGGATGTGCCTAATCCTGCAGTGCTTGATGTGTGTGTGTTGGGGGCGGGGGATGTTGACACCCAGAGGGGTGCTTACCCTTCTCTTTTCAGAAGGGGGAATAGGGGGAGGACTTGCATGAGCAGGAACTGGGAGGAGCAGAATGGCTGCTATTGGTTGTAACGGTAATAACCAAATAAATTTCAATTTAAATATTAATTAAAATATGTTCCATTTTATTTGAAGACATGTGTATTTCAAAAAAGGAGTAAAGTAAATTTCTTACTAAGTAGCTTGAATAACTAAGTTAGAAAAATTTTATTTAATTAATCAAGGTTTTTTTTTTAGAGTAGTGGTCACCTAAAACACAATGCTGAGTCAATATTAGTATATAAATAAACAATTATACTACGTATTTCTTAAACATATAAGAAATTACTATAGAAGATTATGTATTTAAAATCACTTAAGCCTTTATACCACAAACATTAAATACAAAACAAAATAAGGGTAGTTCTATTTATGCTGCACTCATCATGATCATCTCTAATTCAAGCCAGCTTTGACAATCATTGCATTAATATTTTTTAAAGACATAGATTTCAGTTGGAATCCTTTAGTAGCTCATGATTCACTGTTGCCACAGCAGTAAAGAAACTAGTTTTACATCTAATATCTATAATAACTACATATGTTAAAAACAAAGAAAAAATTATCAAGAATATGAAAGCAAACAAGGGGGTAAGTATTTTACATAGACATTTTAGAAGGAGGAAAGGGAAGGCAGGAAATTTATTTAATTATATTATAATCTTAAACAATAAAAAATATGAAAATGAAATTGGAAAATGAAAGCATCATTCTTTTCCCTGTAGTCTTTATGAATTTGACTTCTAAGGATAAATGAAATCTGAATGGTGTATAATTAGTCATTTCAGGCATATCTACTTTCAATAATTATTCCATTTTATGATAGAAAAATGCCTAAACTACCACTTTTATTTTTTTTAAATCTATTTTCCGTGGATTACAAGGAGCAGCATGTAAGTTACACTTAGAAATTTAATGGGTAAATATGTGAAAATAGTATGTCAGGGTGATCTCAACATGATACTATAGAAGGTTTGCCAACTTTCATCCCCTGATAACAGCAACTTACTGAGATTACTTATATAAGAACATTATTCAAGATGAACTAACAAACCCAGAAAAAAAAAGCATGAACACCTAAACAAATTACAGAATATTTTTTTTAAAAAGACACAATAAAAATAGTCAGTAATATAGTCTCACCTTCGCACCCAAGCAGAGAACATGGAAACACTTAGTCTGAGGGCAATAGAGTGAATTAAGCATTCAACATTATCATAAAAATTATAACCAAGAATGCTTCACTAAACCCTAAAGCTAAGTAGTTTTTACCAGCTCCAATTCCAGGAGAACCTTTAGTACCTACAGTCTTAGGGGGTAGGGAAGGGTGTTCTTACCCCTGTAATCACTGACCGAATGCTATACTCCATGGTCTTTCTGGTCCTATGTCCTCATGTTCTATGTTGCTCTCTGTAATTCTAGTTCTTACATTTCCCACACCAGCCCACATTCATAGCTGAGGTTCAAGGTCAATCCATATAGACACTACATCTAGTCATATTCCAGTACCTGATTGGATTCTAGTGTCCTTGAAACTTACTCAGTGCCTAATTAGCAAGCACCAAGCAGTTCCTATTACCAAGTTTGCCCTACCCCCTTTGTATCTGACATAAGGATGGAAACTTGTATTCTGAAACCTCAGGGAAATTCCCTGAATCCAGTCTTCAGATCATAACTCATGACATCAGAAGCCAGCTGGTCAATAAACTAGGCTTTTAATAGTAGTCTTATCAACTCTGACTTCCTCTGGATTCTCTGTTGTTGAATCACTTGCTAAATAAACAAGTGTCAGGATATCTTCAGTGAATGCAAACACAAGATTTACCCTAGTGCACTCAGGATTCAGGAAATCTCCTACATAGACATATGAATAACACACACTGCTCCCAGATCATAAACATAGACACAAACTACGGACTATCTACTAGAATATTGGAGAGACATTGCTTACAAATGCATATTCGTGATCAGCTTGTAAGGAATTAAGCACCAGCTAACCAATTGGCCAGGCCTAACCCTCATGTACAAAGTTCTAGATTTGTCCCTGTTGATTCAGTTATCTAACTGAACTTACTGTTTTTAGGATGATGTATATCTTCAGAGACTACATGCCCCATGCCTATTATCATTTACTCCATTACCAACCCCACCACAGTTGATCAATGTGTCATGATATTCTTCATGGACCCAGGAAATTTAATAAAGCTTACTCAAAGACCTACTGTGTCTAAGACCCATACTTGCCCCCATGAACTGAGAAACCAATATTTCACCTGTGAATTGGTATTCCATGCCATCCTGCATAATAACACAGGCCTCAGAATACATTCATACAAAACTCCCATTGGATGTCTTATCCTAAATCTCTGCATAGGCTGGATAATCCAATTAAAGGTGGAAAGATACATTTATTTGCTAATGTACAAACTTTCGTGATCACAGAAACATGATATCATCCAACCAAACAAATAAACCCAATAACAGAAGCAATGGATCCTGATAAGGTACATGAAAAACTCCTAAAACAATTGTTTCCAAGATTTATAACTTATAAAATGACAGATAAGATAGTAGAGAGAGTGTGTGTTGTTATGTATTATTTAACATTGAAGACCTGGTTTAAGAAATGCACCATTAAGCAATATTATTGATAAAAATAATGCCATACAACACATTTACACATGTCTAGGTGGTATAAATCAATCATTAAGAAGAGCTTCTTGAAGCAATTGAGCTATGGTGAACAACAGATGTATGAGACTGCTTCTATCAGAACATGGCAAATAGTTTTTATAGTAAATAATTTAAAGGAATGGAAATGTTCTCTAAAATGCTTTTAAAGTATAGTAAATATGAAAATCAATAACATTGTAATTTATTAATTTTTAACTTAATGTATATTTAATACTTTACATAATTAATTTTAAATGCTATACATTTGTACAATTGGGAAAAACTCTGGTTGTTTAAATAGCATATCTACTGATTCATGTGCAAAACATAAACTGTATTAGAGTGGTACAATGTTATCAAGAATTTTTCAGATCCATTATAATTTTAGGATATCAAAAGGATATACATGTTTTATCATTGACATAAAAAGCATTATGTGGCACAATGAAATAAGAAGAATGAACAAAATTCAACAAAGATGTAGAAGAGGAAAAAATAGAGGTCTTAAGAGATGCCTCAAAGGTTAAGAGGATTCCTTTCTCTTCTATAGGACTAGAGTCCTAGTACCTATGTCAGAAATTCCACAAACATTTCTAACTGTAGTAATAAAGGATCAAATCCCCTCTTCTGGCCTACTCAGACACATGTGCACACATGACATACAATATGCATATGCACAGTGAAAGAACTTTTAAAAAACATGGTTTTTAAAAGAAATTGTAAGATAAATGCAAGAAAAAAATGGAACTGAAGATCATAATGACTGAAATGTAAAATTAAATGGACAGTAAATTTCAAAATATAAGGAAGAGATAATTTGAAATAATTTAGTCACACACACAAAAAATGAAGAAACTCCAAATAAAGATCAGTACTGAAAGCCAATTGATGATGCAATTTTTTTATTGAATATTTTATTTATTTACAATGCAGAATGTCATCCCCTTTCCCCATTTCCCTCCCTAGAAACCCTATCCCATCCCCTATCCTCTATGCTTTTATACAATATTAATTACTTGCAGGATTAAGTCAGTTCTACCTTGAGGAACTAGCAATAAATAGATGCAAATAGTCAGGAACAAGCAAGAAAATAAACACAAATAGTCAAAGACAAGCAAGGTGATAAAGTTCCATGATCACTCCCAAGATCATTATTTCTAAGGGCTTATAAGGATGATCAAAATATCTGAGCCTATGTCCCTGTCCTAGCCAAAAGTCATTTTCATGTCCAAAGCCTACTTCTTTGTTCTAGCCTAATATTTAGATTTCTGCCTGAAATTACTTCTTTGTTCTAGCCTAAGATTTAGATTCCTGCCTAAATTACTTCTTTATGCTAGCCTAATGTCAGATTCCTGCCTGAAGCCCATTTCCTTGTGCTTGGTCAATGTCAGATTCTTACCCAAGCAGCCCCAAAAGCTTTCCACCTATCCTCCTTTTTTTAAAATTTCTTTTTTTTTTTTTTTTTTTTAAAATTTTTTTTTTTTTAAATTTTTTTTTTTAATTTTTATTTTCAGCAAATCAAAAAAAATTTAAAAAGCATTCAAACAGAATAACATGAAAATAAACAAACAAGCAAAATACCAAGGGTCAGAATACTTATACAAGAATTCTATAGAGCCTTCAAACAAGCAACACTTTTTAAGTTATGTTTAAAAAAAATTCAGAACCACAATAACTCCTTCACAAGCAAATAATATATGAAATAGTGAAATCAAGTGTAAACCCAACAAAAATAATATAAATTATAGTCCAGTATCCCTCATGAATATACATACAAAAATTCTCAATGAAGTAGTTGCAAACTGAATACAAGAGATATAAAAAAAATAATATTCCATGAATAACTGAACAACTATTTTTTTTTAGAAGACCGTACTCCATAATACAGGCTGCATGATTTAGGATAGCCCCCCCACTCCAGATGTTGAGACCTACATGAAAACCCAAGCTGCACATTTACAACATAAGTGCAGGGAGGCCTAGGTTCAGCCCATGGAGGTAGATCTGTGTAGACTGGGTATGCTCCACGGTTGGTGATTCAGTCTCTGAGAGCTCCAAGGGTTCAGGTTCGTTTACTCTGTTGATCTTCCTGTGCAGTTCCTATCTCCTTAGGGCCCACAATCCTTCCACCTATTCTTCTTTAAGAGTCCCCCAAGCTCACATCCACTTTTTGGGCTCTGGATGTCTGTATCTCTCTGAGTCAGCTGCTGGTTAGAGCCTCTCAGAGGACAGCTTGCCGGTCTGTTCTCATGCTGGAGGTTTAGCTCCTGGGAGCTCTGGTTGAATCTTTTGATACTCGTTTCTAAAAAGGACAAAAACACCCTCACTTTGGTCTTCCTCCTTCTTCTTGAGTTTCATGAGGTTTATGCGTTGCGTCTTAGGTATTGTGTGCTTTTGGGCTAATATCCGCTTATCAGTGAGTGCATACCATGTGTGTTCTTTTGTGATTGGGTCATCTCACTCAGGATGATATTTTCTAACTCCATCCATTTGTCTAAGAATTTCATGAGCTCATTATTTTTAATGGCTGAGTAGTACTCCATTGTGTAAATGTACCACATTTTCTGTATCCATTCTTCTGTTGAAGGACATCTGGTTCTTTCCAGCTTCTGGCTATTATGAATAAGGCCGCTATAAACATAGTGGAGCATGTGCCCTGTTGCATGTTGAAATATCTTCTGGTATATACCCAGGAGGGGTATAGCTGGGTCCTCAGGTAACACCATGTTCAATTTTCTGAGGTATCGCCAGACTGCTTTCCATAGTGGTTGTATGGCTCAGCCGTTAAAGGCTAGGCTCCTTTTTTAATTTCATAAACAAGACTGAGCCTGTATTAGGTCATTCTGACAAGAATGCCTTCCTTACCCATCATGAAATATGCATTATCAAAAGCAATGCACTTCTGTCTTAGGTTGGTAAGGTTCTGTGCAGTCTTACCCACCCTTAGATTGCCAGCCTGTTAAATTAATAACTATGTCGGGGGGTGAGGGAAGTAGGTTCAGAGTTTAAGAGTAAGGATCTATCTCGAGTGTCATGCCAAATACCACTGATTTGTGTTACTTCAACAATTTACAATGATAGTCATTATAATTAGGAAAATGTTTAGAGACACTTGCAGTGTATTTGGCATAATTCTAACACCTTAATGGATATTTAATTTAGTGAGCTTATGAATTTAATGCTGCTCTGCTGTGTGTTGATACAGCAGATATTGCTGATAAAATTATCCAAGCCTGAGGTCAATATATCTATTTTAGTCAAGCTTCAACAACGGCATATATAACTTGATCATGCAAAGCCCTTTTTGTCCTGGGAATATTTTTTATTCCTGCCCATCATGTGAAAGCTTGTCTTTAACAACATCAAGAGTTGGCAGTTAAATTACATGGCTTGAAACTAAAAATGGATGATGCAATCTCACCAAGCAAATGCATATATTCATTTTCAAAGTTCCAGAAAGAACAACAACAAAAAACAACCTACATTAAGATTATGTAAAGAAAATCATTTCAGAACAATTTCCAGTCTGAAGGAAGAAAAGAACAATATCTGTGAAACTCAACATGTTCAAAAAGATTATATCACTCTTACCTATTTAATTATCTGTAATGCTTTATGTTCTGCCCAGAGAAATCAATTGGATAGATGTGTATGTTTGAATCATAGCTACTGATTTTCTCAAAATAGTAGTGCCTATATATAATTTTTCTGGAAGAAAAGTAAGGGTTTTTTTGAGCAATTGTACTTTGTTCATACTATTCCAGCAATCCCGGAATGAATATCTATGACTGGTGGTAGTTTTTCAATCAATTCCATTTGTATTTTGTCTTCATCTTTCTATCACAAATTGACTATTTGATTGACACAGATGTGCAATAATACAGCTGCCATTGCAGTTTTTACCAAATGCATAGAGAAGCAATTCATAATTTTTATTTTATTTGAATGATTGTCCACCTGTGCTTTCGAATAAGTACTTATAGACCTTATGTCAGGAGCCACCTAGTAAAGGCTATGGCTAGCAGATGACCTTCTAGGAGTTACCCCACCCTCTTTTCATGGTATTCAGTGGATGACCTCTGAAAGGCAAGACCCTAAGAGACTTCATCCCAGGATTACTTCTTGTTGCTGATATACCTTTCTTGTCACCATTACATACGTAAGAATCCCTGGGCATTGGCCCACCCTATTGAGTAGACTTCTGGCAAATAAACATAACAATGAAATTTTACAAATTAATGCTGTTTAGATAAATAAATGATTTCATAGAATTCCTGGCTTGATTCAAATAATCTTTAGAAGACAGCATTAAGAATGGTTTTAGATGCTTTGCTAGGAAGATGTATCATGATAGAATCAAGAATAGAATTTAAAGTGTACATAATAAGAAATATAATTAGCTTTCATAAATTATACTTAAAGGATAGATAGACTTTTCAAATTTGTGTTCAAGGAAAGACATTCAAGTCAAAGGATGAAGGCACAGTTATGCACTATGATAAGGTCAGGCCACATGCAAACTCTTGCTCTGAACTGATAATGAACTTACAATAGAAACTCTGTTTTGAACTTGTTATATACACCTTTCTGTAACTCCTCTTTTATGTAACATGTTCTCTACAGGATAATTTCTTTCTTAGTAGAGAACTTTTCTACCTCACCCAGTTTGATGTTTTCTGGGTAAGTTACTCCCTCTCCCCTCCTCTCCTCTCCTCTCCTCTCCTCTCCTCTCCTCTCCTCTCCTCTCCTCTCCTCTCCTCTCTTCTCCTCTCCTCTCCTTTCTTTTCCTTTCCTTTCTATCTGCTTCAAAAAGAGTTAATACATGCTGAGCCCTCTCACTGGGTCAGCAACGGGTTCCTGGCTGATTTGTCAGAGAAAGGAGTTCTAGCAATAAATCCTTCTACTTAAGTGACTGCTGATAAACAGAATCTGTCAAAAAGCTTAAATTAGTGTTTCTTCAATAATAAGAAAGTTAAAGAGCTAAGTTGCTTATTTAAACACAGAAACTTAAAGAGAAAAGAAGCCAGCAGTTTCTGTGCCACACAGAATAAGCAAAAAGTCATCAGTTTCTAGCCCCCAATATAGTAAAGAGGTTAGAAGGCCAAAGATCATTAGTGGTCAGAGATCATTAATTTTTGGCCTTTGTCCAACGCTGTGTTCCACCTCAGCTCCTTACCACAAAAGGCCTGGGTTGGCCCTTGACAAATTATGGTTATTTTATGAAATATACAACATTGCCTTTCTTTGATGTATAATACCGTGATTGAATTACAAAACCAATAATTGAGGATATCTCCCTAAAATTTGACTTTTGGTTTAAATTGTTCTAGAAAGGCCCATGGGTACATTTGTGGAATATTCTAACTTACTTGTTTCTTTACCTATCTATCCATATACATCTTTAAGTAGCTCCCAATGATATTCTGTGCATGAGTGACTGAAAGAAAGGCTGCTATAAGTAAATATTTAAAATCTTCCAGATCTTTATCCAAATTGACAGTATTGTTTCTTCAACTTATCACACCATTATAAAACATACATGCTGCCTAGTTTTTCTAAATCAAAATTGCTTTCATTTGAACAGAAATTTTATTAAATGTATGTTTAAAGAGCTGAAAGTTTGCAATTATTTTGTGCTTATTTTTCTATTATATATGTATTAGTCAGGGTTTCCCAGAGTCACAGAACTTATGGATAGTCTCTGTGTAGTAAGGGAATTTGTTATGATTACTGACAGTCTGTAGTCCAAATCCCCAATGATAGGATAAAAGGATCTAGAAGTTGCTCAGTCCCATAAGGGTAGTAGATTCAAATAGATGTGCTGGCAAGTAAATGCAAACAATTGAAGAGGGAATCTTCCTTCTTTCAATGTCCTCATGTAGGTCTCCAGCAGAAGGTGTGGTCCAGATTAAAAGTGTGCACCACTACACCAAGATCTCGGACTTACTTTGTCCCAGATGACCTTGAACTCTGAGATCACATTGTCTTAGATTCCTGGAATTCATGGCCCCTATGCCTCAGGATCTCCATGCCAAGATCCAAGTCAGAAACTTGTGTTTCCCAGCCTCAAGATCTGGATCACAGGTGAGCCTTCCAATTCTAGATTGTAGTTCATTCTAGATATAGTCAAGTTGACAATCAAGAATTGTGATTACAATAAAGCTTCATATTTCAAGTGAATTCTTGTATTTCCCTCACACTTTCATTGTTCTTAAATTGGGCAGTATTGTCCACTGATTATTTATAAATGACATCAGTTCTAATTATCACATTTTACAGTCAGATCAAGCTTGGTTTTACTTACATTATAGCCCAAGAGGATGAATAAAATATACCACTAGCATTAAATTAAATTTGTACAGTTCAGATGAGAAAAATATAGTTACAACTTAAGCTGCACCTTTTAAAGGACACATCTAATTGACAAAGTCAGATAGTATATATGTTGGCAAAATTGAAAAATAATCTACTAATGATAAAAGTAGAATTATGAAAATTTAAATAGTGAAATTATGTGGATACTTCCACCAACATGTCATCACCAATCCAGGATATGTGGAAGATTCCAGAAACTCCTGTTCCCTATGCAGACTTCTACTATATTACCCTCATCCAGGCAAGATGTTTCTCAACCTCCTGTCAATTTTGAATATTTCTTATCAGAATCTGGCTTAGACAGAGAAGAGATACAAAGACCTCTGACCTCTTGAGAACATTTTTTTTCCTACTATGAATGTTCACTTTGGCCAGGCAATGAGAACCTATGTGGTAAAACGAGAGAAACAAAACTCTTTCCTCTATCTCTAATTCATGTCTCTACTAGTGCTCAAAGTCTCAGACTGTAAAAAGAAGAGAACTTATAATGCCTTATGTGTTTTTCCAGTTTCTGAAGCTAAACCTGGTGGAGTCCCCAGGTCTGTCAACATTATTCAAGTACAACTCACCAGCCCATGTCCATCCTGCACTAATTATTGTTTATGAGGTAAGAGGATGCATTTTTGAAGTGAGCAAAATCACTTTCAGATATCCCATCTACAAGTCAATATCAGAAGAGTTTCTCCAGAACTGAGTCTTAAGCATAATTGAGTAGGCCAAAATCCATGAAGCAAGGAGAATAAAAAGTGCCCCAAAAAATAGCTACTTAAGTCAAGTATGACCTCTCAAAAGTACTAACTCAATAACTCAATCTACATGAGTGAATTCCAACATAAAAAACATTCTGAGTGAAGATAACTCAGACCCAAAAGGACATGCATGGTATGTACTTATTAATAAATGCATATTAAAACCAAAAAGTACAGAATATCTAGATACAATCCCCAGAACCAAAAAAGGTTAAGAACTAGAAGGGCCCAAATGTAGATGCTTCAATCCCACTTGGGAGGGGAAGAGAACAATCAAGGGAGACAGAGGGAGGGAGGTACCTGTGTGGGAGAGTGAAGGGGGAAGGGTAAAGGGGAACATGATCAGGTATGGGGAAGAGAAACAGAGAGAAGCCATGAGGGCCAGCAGAATGAATGGAAATATGGAATCTCAGAGCCTGAGGGAAAGGAGGTCCAGTGACAGGCCCAAATTGAGATCTACTTCAGGGGAGTCCCCAAGTCCTGACTATTATTGATGCTAGAGTAATACATACCAATAAGAGCCTAGAATGGCTGCCCTCTGAAAGGCCCAACAAGCAGCTGACTGAGACAGATGCGGATACTTACACCTAACCAATGAATTGAAGTCCAGGACCCCTGTAGTTGAATTAGGGAAAGGATAGAAGAAGTTGAGGAAGAGGGACACCAAAAGGAAGACAAGCATTCTTAACAAACCTGGACCCCAGAAAATGCAAAATGCAAAAAGCAAAAACCTCCTAACCCAGAACATCCAGGAAATCCAAGACACAATGAGACGACCAAACCTAAGGATAATAAGTATAGATGAGAATGAAGATTCCCAATTTAAAGGGCCAGTAAATGTCTTCAACAAAATTATAGAGGAAAATTTCCCCAACCCAAAGAAAGAGATGCCCATAAACATACAAGAAGCCTACTGAGCACCAAACAGACTAGACCAGAAAAGAAATACCCCCCCAACACATAATAATCAAAACACCAAATGCACAAAACAAAGAAAAAAATACTAAAAGCAGTAAGAGAAAAAGGTCAAGTAACATATAAAGGCAGACCAATAAGAATTACACTGGACTTTTCACCAGAGACTAAAAAAGCCAGAAGATCCTGGTCTGATATCATACAGACCCTAAGGGAACACAAATGCTAGCCCAGACTGCTGTACCCAGCAAAACTCTCAATCACTATAGATGGAGAAACCAAGATATTCTATGACAAAACCAAATTTGCACAATATCTTCCCACAACCCAGCACTTCAAAGGATAATTGATGGAAAATGCCAACACAAGGAAGGAAACTACAACCTAGAAAAAGCAAGGAAATAATCTCCCAATAACTCCAAAAAAAGGTAGCTACACAAACATAATTCCACCTCTAATAACAAAAATAATAGGAAACAACAATCATTTTTCCTTAATATCACTTAATATCAATGGACTCACGTCTCCAATAAAAAGACGTAGACTATCAGACTGGATACATAAACAAGACCCAGAATTTTGCTGCATACAAGAAATGCACCTCAGTGACAAAGACAGACACTACCTCAGAGTAAAAGGCTGGAAAACAATTTTCCAAGCAAATGGTCCCAAGAAACAAGCTGGAGTAGCCATTCTAATATCAAATAATATCTACTTTCAACCAAAAGTAATCAAAAAAGATAAGGAAGGACACTTCATACTCATCAAAGGAAAAATCTACCAAGATGAACTCTCAATTCTGAACATCTATGCTCCAAATGCAAGGGCACCCACATACATAAAAGAAACTTTACTAAAGCTCAAAGCACACATCGCACCTCACACAATAATCGTGGGGGATTTTAAAATCCTGCTCTCTCCAATGGACAGATCATGGAAACAGAAACTAAACAAAGACACATTGAAATTAACATAGGTTATGAACCAAATGGATTTAACAGATATCTATAGAACATTTCATTCTAAAGTAAAAGAATATACCTTTTTCTCAGCACCTCGTGGTACCTTCTCCAAAATAGACCATATAATTGGTCACAAAAACAGTCCTCAACAGATACAAAAACATTGAAATAATCCCTTGCATCCGATCAGATCACCACAGATTAAGGCTGGTCTTTGATAAGGACAGAACTAAGGGAACACCCACATGCATGTGAAAACTGAAACAATGCTCTACTCAATGATGACTTTGTCAAGGAAGAAATACAGAAAGAAATTAAAGACTTCTAGAATTTAACGAAAATGAGGAAACATCATACCGGAACTTGTGGGACTCCATGAAAGCAGTGCTAAGAGGAAAACTCATAGCTCTACGTACCCACAAAAAGAAATTGGAGAGAGCACACATTAATAATTTGACAGCACACCTGAAATCTCTAGACCAAAAAGAAGCAAATACACCCAAGAGGAGTAGGCGTCAGGAAATAATCAAACTCAGGGCTGAAATCAACTGAGTAGAAACAGAAAGAACTATACAAAATATCAAAAAAACCAGGAGTTGGTTCTTTGAAAAAATCAACAAGATAGATAAACCCTTAGCCAGATTAACCAGAGGGCACAGAGACAGTATCCAAATTAATAAAGTCAGATCTGAAAAGGAAGACATAACAACAGAAACTGAGGAAATTAAAAAAATCATCAGATCCTACTACAAAGGTCTATACTCAACAAAACTGGAAAATCTGAATGAATTGGACAATTTTCTAGACAGAAACCAGGTACCAAAGTTAACTGAGGAGCAAATAAACCATCTAAACAGTCCCATAACCCCTAAAGAAATAGCAGCAGTCATTAAAAGTCTCCCCCACCAAAAAAAGCCCAGGCCCAGATGGTTTTAATGCAGAATTCTATCAGACCTTCAAGGAAGACCTAATACCAATTCTCTTCAAACTATTCCACAAAATAGAAACAGAAAGAACACTACCCAATTTGTTCTATGAAGCTACAATCACACTCATACCTAAACCACACAAAGACCCAACAAAAGAAAGAGAACTTCAGACCAATCTCTCTTATGAATATCGATGCAAAAATACTCAATAAAATTCTAGCAAACCGAATCTAAGAACAGATCAAAACAATCATTCATCATGATCAAGTGGGCTTTATCCCAGGAATGCAGGGATGGTTCAATATTCGGAAATCCATCAATGTAATCCACTATATAAACAAACTCAAAGGAAAAAACCACATGATCATCTCACTAGATGCTGAGAAAGCATTTGACAGAATTCAACATCCCTTCATGGTAAAAGTCTTGGAAAGAACAGGAATTCAAGGCCCATATCTAAACATAGTAAAGGCAATATACAGCAAACCAGTAGCCAACATCAAACTAAATGGAGAGAAACTTGAAGCATTCCCACTAAGATCAGGGACTAGACAAGGCTTCCCACTCTCTCCCTACCTATTCAATATAGTACTGGAAGTCCTAGCCAGAGCAATTAGACAACAAAAGGAAGTCAAAGGAATACAAATGGGAAAGGAAGAAGTCAAAATATCACTATTTGCAGATGATATGATAGCATACTTAAGTGACCCCAAAAACTCCACCAGAGAACTCCTAAACCTGATAAACAACTTCAGCAAGGTGGCAGGTTATAAAATCAACTCGAACAAATCAGTAGCCTTCCTCTACGTGAAAGATGAACAGGCTGAAAAAGAAATTAGGGAAATAACACCCTTCACAATAGTCACCAATAATGTAAAATACATCGGGTGAACCTAACCAAGCAGGTCAAAGATCTGTATGACAAGAACTTCAAGTCTCTGAAGAAAGAAATTGAAGAAGATCTCAGGAAATGGAAAGATCTCCCATGCTCATGGATCGGCAGGATTAATATAGTAAAAATGGCCATTTTGCCAAAAGCAATCTACAGATTCAATGCAATCCCCATTAAAATATCAACTCAATTCTTTACAGAGCTAGAAAGAGAAATTCTCAAATTTATTTGGAATAACAAAAAATCCATTTAGCGAAAACCATTCTCAACAATAAAAGAACTTCTGGAGGAATCACCATCCCTGACCTCAAGCTGTTCTAAAGAGCAATAGTGATAAAAACTGCCTGGTATTGGTACAGAGACAGGCAGGAAGATCAGTGGAATAAAGTTGAAGACCCAGAAATGAACCCACACACCTATGGTCATTCGATATTTGACAAAGGAGCTAAAACCATCCAGTGGAACAAGGACAGCATTTTCAAAAAATGGTGCTGGTTCAACTGGAGGACAACATGCAGAAGAATGCAAATCGATCCATTCTTATCTCCATGTAGGAAGCTCAAGTCCAAGTGGATAAAGGACCTTCACATAAAACCAGACACACTGAAGATAATAGAAGAGTCGGTGGGGAAGACCCTCGAACACCTAGGCACAGGGGAAAAGTTCCTGAACAGAACACCAATGGCTTGTGCTCTAAGATCAAGAATTGACAAATAGGACTACATAAAATTGCAAAGTTTTGTAAGGCAAAGGACACTGTCAATAGGACAAAATGGCTACCAACAGATTGGGAAAAGATCTTTACCAATCCCACATCTGAGAGAGGACTAATATCCAATATATACAAAGAACTCAAGAAATTAGGCTCTAGACAACCAAATAACCCTATTAAAATGGGGTACCAAGTCAAACAAAGAATTCTCAACTGAGGAAATACAAATGGCCGAGAAGCACCTAACGAAATGTTGAGCATCCCTAGTCATCAGGGAAATGCAAATCAAAACAATCTTGAGATTCCACCTCACACCACTCAGAATGGCTAAGATCAAAAACTCAGGTGATAGTAGATGCTGGCAAGGATGTGGAGAAAGAGGAACACTCCTCCATTGTTGGTGGGATTGCAAGATGGTGCAACCACTATGGAAAACAGTGTGGCGGTTCCTCAGAAAATTGGACATATCAGTACCTGAGGACCCAGCTATACCACTCCTGGGCATATACCCAGAAGATGCTCTAACACATAACAAGGACATATGCTCCACTATGTTCATAGCAGCTTTATTTATAATAGCCAGAAACTGGAAAGAACCCAGATGCCCTTCAACAGAGGAATGGATACAAAAATGTGGTACATTTACACAATGGAATATTACTCAGCTATTAAATACAATCAATTCAATAAATTCTTATATAAATGGGTGGAACTAGAAAATATCATCCTGAGTGAGGTAACCCAATCACAAAAGAACATACATGGTATTCACTCACTGGTTATTGGACTTTAGCCCAGAAGCTTGAAACACCCAAGATTCAACTCACAGACCACATAAAGCTCATGAAGAATGAAGACCAAGTGGGGCGGGGGGCTACAGTCCCTCTTAGAGAAGTAACAAAATACTCAAGAGAGCAAATACGGATGCAAAGTGCAGGACAGAAACTGAAGTAGGGGCAGTGTGCAGACCATTCCACCTGGGTTTCCATCCCATGTGCAGTCACCAAAGGTAGATGCAGACGTGGGTGTCAGGAGGTGCATGCTGACAAGAGCCTATAATAACTGTCTCCTTAGAGGTCTACAAGAGCCTGACATATTCAGAGACAGATGCTCACAGCAAACCATTAAACTGATCATGGGGTTCCCAACAGAGAAGATAGAGTGAAGACTAAAGGAGTAGAAAGGGTATGGGACCCCATGAGGAGAGCAACAATATCAACCAATCAGAGCCCCCAGGGTCTAAACCACCAGCCTGGAAGCACTTAGGGAGGGATCCATGGCTCCAGCTCTATATGCAAGGGAACTATATATAAGAGGAGAAGAGATTTTTGATTCTATGAAGGCTGGACATCGTGGGGGGCGGATATTTGAGTGTGGGGAGGTGAGGTATGGGGGACGGTGGGTGTGGGTACACCATCATGGAGGCAGGAGGAGGGGGAAAGGGATAGGGAGTTCCTGGGAGGGAGGGGGGAAAGTGGGTAAGGGGAATACACCTGAAATGTAAATAAAAGTTCCAATAAAAAACAAAAAAGAATATACCTTTTTCTCACCACCTCATGGTACCTTCTACAAAATTGACCATATAATTGGTCAAAAAACAGGCCTCAACAGATACAAGAAAACTGATATAATCCCATGCATCCTATCATATCATCACAGACTAAGGCTAGTCTTCAATAATGATAAAATCAATGGAAAGCCCACATATACACAGAAACTGAACAATGCTCTACTCAATGATAACTTGGTCAGGGAAGAAAGAAAGAAAGAAATTAAAGACTTTTTAGAATTTAATGAAAATGAGGACACATCATAGTAAAACCTGTGGGACACAATGTAAGCAATGCTAAGAGGAAAACTCAAAGCTCTAAGTGCCTACGAAAAGAAACTGGAGAGAGCATATACCAACAACTTGACAGCACACCTAAGCAAATGTACCCAGGAGGAGTAGACAGCAGGAAATAATCAAACTCAGGGTTGAAATCACCCAAGTAGAAACAAAAAGAACTATACAAAGAATCAACAAAACCTGCAGCTGGTTCTTTTAGAAAAACAAGATAGATAAACCTGTAGCCAGACTAATCAGAGGGCACAGAGACAGTATCCAAATTAATAAAATCAAAATTGAAAACAGCAACATAACAACAGAAACTGAGGAAATTCAAAAAATCATCAGATCCTACTACAAAAGCCTATACTCAACCAAACTGGAAAATCTGGATGATATGGACAATTTCCTAGACAGATAGCAG
>JAJTUV010003113.1:0-76289 GCA_021653895.1 Mastomys natalensis | reverse complement strand
CAGGACTTTCACCTTTTATACCACAGACTATGGAACTGACTGATATCCTTGGACTGGTACTAAGACTATCTTTGTTAATATGGCTATAAATGTGCCTGGAATCTTTGCATTTCTCTTTCCTCATCTTTTCTTTCAACATCTATTGCATATTTTGCCAAAATCTTTTGACTTTAGCTTAACAATGTCTTTCTTAACTTTCATGTGCTTCAATTACAAATCTGTTTGTCAATTACCTATAAACATTTATTCTGCTTAATTTGGGTTACTTTGTACTTGATTTCCTAGCTTGTAGTTCTTAGCTGTTACTTTGCTGATTATGGCACTTTCTTGCTCAATATTCTTTTGTTATTCCACTCCTACCTAAAATGACTTGTCAAATTCAACTTATTGTAAAACACAGTGACCTTCTACTTCTACCTCCTTTTTATTCTCTCATGAAACATTAGCAGGGCATGGCATTCCAGATCTGTAACCATCTCAGTGCTTAGCAAACAGAGGAAAGCCAGTCACAATTTTGAGTTTACTCTGTTCTTCTAGTGTGTTTAAGGCCAATCTTGACTACACAATGAAATCCAATCCATATAGTATATCAGTACAGCATTTGCCTAGCACATACAAGTGCTGAGTTTCGTTCCTTGAACTGCAATTTTTTTATTATAAAACTCTATACCAACCAACCAGAGCCCCCAGTGTCTAAACCACCAGTCTGGGAGCGCTTAGAGAAGGACCCATGGCTCCAGCTATATATGGAAGGAATGTATAGGTGGGAGAAGAGATCCTTGGTCCCATGAAGGCTGGACATCGTGTGTGTGGGAATTTGAGGTGCAGGGGGGTAGGTTCAGCACACCCTCATAGAAGCAGGAGGAGGGGGGATGGGATAGGGGGTTCCTGGGAGGGAGGGGGGAAATGGAAAAAGGGGAGAACATCTGAAATATAAATAAAATATCCAAGAAAAAAAAATAAAACTCTACAGACTAAGACATCTAAATTGGTTTTCATTTTTGATTGGTGTTTCTAAGACATGACTATAGACCTCTTATTAATTCCTATTATATTTACACTATATTCCCAATGACTTATATTATTTAAACTATGAAATTCATCTATGTAATACAGTTAGGAGCTGGTTCTTTGAGAAAATCAACAAAATAGATAAACCCTTAGCCAGACTAATCAGAGGGCAGAGAGACAGTATCCAAATCAATAAAATCCAAACTGAAAAGGGTGACATAACAACAGAAACCGAGGAAATTCAACAAATCATCAGATCCTACTACAAAAGCCTATACTCAACAAAATTGGAAAATCTAGATGAAATGGACAATTTTCTAGACAAGTATCAGTTACCAATGTTAAATCAGGATCAGATAAACCATCTTAACAGTCCCATAACTGCAAAAGAAATAGAAGCAGTCATTAAAAGTCTCCCCACCAAAAAAAGCCCAGGTCCAGATGGTTTTAGTGCAGAATTCTATCAAACCTTCAAGGAAGATCTAATACCAATTCTCTTCAAACTATTCCACAAAATAGAAACAGAAGGAACACTACCTAATTCATTCTATGAAGCCACAATTACGCTTATACCTAAACCACACAAAGATCCAACAAGAAAAGAGAACTTCAGACCAATCTCCCTTATGAATATCGATGCAAAAATACTGAATAAAATTCTCTCGAACCGAATCCAAGAACACATCAAAACACTTATCCACCATGATCAAGTAGGCTTTATCCCAGGAATGCAGGGTTGGTTCAATATACGGAAATCCATCAACGCAATCCACTACATAAATAAACTCAAAGAAAAAAACCACATGATCATATCTCTTGACGCTGAGAAAGCATTTGACAAAATTCAACACCCCTTCATGATAAAAGTCTTGGAAAGATCAGGAATTCAAGGTCCATACCTAAACATAGTAAAAGCAATATACAGCAAGCCAGTAGCCAACATCAAACTAAATGGAGAGAAACTTGAAGCAATCCCATTAAAATCAGGGACTAGACAAGGCTGCCCACTCTCCCCCTACCTGTTCAATATAGTTCTGGAAGTTCTTTTCAAATCTTAATACTAGGCACAAATATTTTCCACCTTGTGATTTCACCTTTGAGTGACTCAGTAACACACACTATATTTTACTTTGTTGCCATTTTCAGTAGAATAATGATAATAAGAGGAAACGTTTATTGAACAATTACTATATTCCAGACAGCTGGCTGAACCTTTACACAGACTATATTACTTTATATCACACTTTTCTTACAAGATATTATTGTCATCAAAGTACAAATGATATGTTGGTAAAAGCATTAAGATACTAATGTTCAGTCAGGATGCAGAATGCTACCACAAGTGTTTTAATTCTGTGGTCTTCTTGAAAATATTGCTTTCTGTTCTTTTGTGTAGAAAGAAATATATATGTTATGAAGGGTTCACAGTATGTATTTAGAGTAAATCAGCATGATTATGAATTTTATCATTGTACTAAGATAATCATGAAAGCATGGATAAAGCATTCCTTGCTTTGTCTTGCCATATACTTCTACAATGGCAGCTCTCAGGATGCATAGGCAAGGAGGAGGATCATAAATCTGTGGCCAGTCCAGGATCCAGTCAGACCCTTGCTCAACCTTCCCAATCCAAACATTCTATTGTGTATTATCTGTGTTTAAAATGGTTCAATAGAAAATTAGTATTCATAGTAATTTTGTGACCTTACTGAAAAATCAAGACTAGTCTACATAGCAATAAAATGGAATGTTCATTTTTTATTAATACTTTAAGAATTAGGCTATTTACCCCAAGGAAAATTTACATTTCAATAATATTTGGCACTATAAGCAGGTCAAATATATTATGTATAAAACAAGCTGTAAAGGGATTGCAAATATAGTGAAAGCCATGCTTTACAAAATCAACAACTCCAGGGTGGAGGAAAAGGGTTGGAGTGAGCTTGAGGGGATACTTTGATAAAATGTTCCCTTCTTTCAGTTATCATTGTTGATAGAGCAAATTTGGTACTGAGAAATGAAGGCAGCCTAATTTGCATTCGACTTCACATTCTCACTGCTTTTAAGATTAGCTTGACAAGTACAGCTATTTTAAGGGCTTTGAGGATTTCATAACAATTTTTTGAGAAGACATGACTGAATTAATATATATTTTTAACAGGCTTCTGCAGTAAAAAAAAAAGTTAAAAAGACTTTTGTAGTAGCAAATGAGTATATTTTCCTACCTTGAATAAGTGCTGCAATGAGAAAAATTTCTTCTTAAACTAACAAGTAGTCTTGTTCATTTTGTTTCTGTATCTTCTCATCACTCTGTGCTTCAGCCACATTGGTAAAATGGAATTAAAATTATTCCTATGACGTATGAGAGTTTTAAGTTCTATCACTGACACTCTATTGGAGCACCTGGCATAAGCACACAGGGTTGTGTTGTTTGTAAAAATGTCATTAAAAAAAACCAAAAACATCATTTTTATGTTTGGAGTCTTTTATGACTACATAGTAACGTAGTATTACATACTTTAAAAAATGTATTTAGTCTAAATTTCTATAGGAGATCACTAGGCTCATGGGCTTCAGGCTTGATCAGCTCTTTCCTTCATGTAAGTGCATATTGGTTTTAAGGTAAATGCTGCCTACACACGTTTTCTCTCCCTAGGGAGCTAATGCCAAAACATTAGATCAGAAAGTGATAGTTTTACAATTGAGAAACAGTAGAAGATGCTGCTGCTACTTTTTCAACATTTAAAAGCTCAGTGTCACTCTTGTCCTACATTTGGGATGGTTTTTGATAGGAAGATGATTCATGTTGACTTTGGTCATTTTGAAATATTGAGGCTGATTATCTGGCATGCTATATAACATAAACTAAAATAATCCAGTCACCCGGATTTCTGTATAATAAATGAAAATAGCTGAATGCCAAACAATACTCCAAAAGTCTCTATTATCCCTTCAGATAGTTGCTTAAGATGTAATGCATTTTTGCTTTTACTCTGAAAAGAACTTAATCACAAAACAGTTGAGACATTCAGTGATATTACACTGTTTTGACAAGTTTAGTTAGACCATATTTTATTAAAAGGTTCTAAGACTGTTGAAATTTGGGTTGTCTAAAAAAGTAAGAAGAAACTGGAAGCACTCAATGCTATAGTCAAACTACGAGGATCTATATGAAAATATACCAGAAAACAGCAAACAATTAATAAGAGATAATATGCCTGCATGGAAAATTGAAAAATAATATTTTTTATACATAGTAAAGCCTAAGCAAGGGGGTACAAATTTAGAAATGGATGACATACAAGATTTATGTCTTACAACATTAATCATTTATTTTTTTCATTTAAATTTGGAAACTTTCAGAAATTAATGGGGATATATGACAGAAAGAATGGAAAATCTGGGAAATTCTGGAATCTGGCACAGACAATGTGTGTATGAAAACATAGAAATAATTTATTCAAATGTTGATATTTAGAGGGAAAAATCAGAAATCACTGCTGAAATATCAAAAGTTTGAGACATGTAGCTTTGCAAAATACTATAAACAGGGACTTTTTAAGATGCATGCACAACAAGAATCAACCACAGATAAATATTTTACTTCTGTGAAAAAGTACAATTACTCCTGAACCTCTATTTTTCCAAACTTAAAAATATTCAATGTTTCTATATGGGTATACAATGGGTATACAATATATATATATATGTATATGTATATGTATATGTATATATATATATATGTTATATATGATTTATGTATATATGATTATGTACATATATATGATTTGGTAAATATATATACACATATATATGTGTATATATGTTATCAAGATTCATGTAATGTGTATATATATTATCAATATTCATGTAAAAGTCACTGAATGTAATAGATTCCTTTAGAATGAACAGGAACAGATCAAAGAAATGTCTAAGAGTTTGTTAATGAGCAATGAATGATACTGCTTCACACAATGAAAAGGATAATATTTGCTACAAAGAGTCCTCAGTATTTGCTGGTTGAAGCTTGGCAGATGGCCACTGATCTAGCACTGAGTTGCCCATTATCTGTAAGAGTATCAACAGTAGTGACAGAAATAATGTAGAAGTCTCAGAAGCCTAGGTATATAATATCCCTTCATCAGTCATTGAAGGAAACAAGGCGAAATGCAGTTGATTCACTGATCACAGAGACATGTTTCTTATCTACCAGAAGAGCAGAAACAACGGCACCAGAAATATATACTTCCCTTGAATCCTAAGGGATGATTGTAATCTTCACAGCAGTATTTAATACCAAAGTAGAGACAAAAAAATCTGTTGATTCTTTGAAATGCTTTTGTTTTGTTTGCTTTTAATAATCATATTTTTCTTAGAAATATTTTAAATATGAAACATGAAGCCCTATTATATGTACACTAACATAATTATCATAAAGCAAAAAATCTTAGCTGTACAAATACAGATACTATTCACTATTACTAAGTTTGTTAAAAGTGGAGACAAAAGGTAGAGAAATCTGGAATACAAAATGCATCTTGTACTTTGAACTTGGTAACCAGTACCTTATCACAGTTAGATCCAAATAGAAAAAAATATTATCTTCTTCCATTGTGTTGTTGTTTTGTTGCTGGACTTTCCTGGTGGCAATCTATTTGTGGTGATATGATAAAAAAAACTGTGATGATACTATAATACCTCAATTAATGACAGTTTAGGCTGAATGGTCCTGGAAAAGAAAAAGGATGCATCTTGTCTTGATCTGTACCACCACATGAATATAACATTGCTGGAAGATCAAGTTTTACATGTACTTTAATTTCATTAATATTTTAGTATTGAATTTATGTACTTATTGCCTTGTTTATTGATAGATAGATTTTTATATGTTTCAGTTCATGTAGGTGCATGCATGCCACTGCTCATTTGCTGAAATCAGAGGAAATGTGGCAATTATTTCTTTTCTTTCTACCATATGGGTTCCAGGGATCTAACCCTGGTCATCAGTCTTCATGGCAAGTGCTATTACCAATTCATGACCTGACACACTTTCTATTTTGCATTGTAATATATTAAATTTTAAAATATATTTATTGGTACTGGCAAAAATGGCTCAGCAAATAAATGTGGTTTCTATACAAGCATGATAACTTCAGTTCTATCCACTATAATCCACCTGAAAAACATGGATACTATAGCAGGTACCCTAACATAATTATTCCTAGATTTATATGAGAGTTACAGCCTGAAGGCATTGTGTCATTCTGGAGTACTCAACTTGTCAGACTCAAAACAATACATATCCACTAGGGGGATGGAGAGAACTGATTCCAGAAAGTTTTCCTCTCACCTTCATATACATGCATTGGCATGTGAGTGAAAACACATACATATTTTACATATATACACACATTATTTTTTCAAAATTAAATAATATACATTAATAAAAGAAGATGCTACATGCCTCTCTAACACATCTAAGAGAACTAACTCACTTCAGTCAATTTAAAAAAATAACACTAAAAGAAACTTAAGAAAACAAAAAGGGATATGAAACAATAGTTTTAAAAACTTGTTCAAATGGGGGTACAGTGGTGGCTCACCTATTAAGAGTTTGTACTCTTCTTGCAGAAGACTTATGTCTGTTTCTAGAACCATATAATACCTTACAACTATCTGTAACTTCAGTTCTAGGGAGCAAGTCCTCTTTTCTGGCTTCTGGGCATCAAGCACACACATACACACACACACACACACACACACACACACACACAATACATGTAGGCAAACACTCATACACATAAAAGAAATAAAAATAAATGCATCTTTTAAATATGTTCAAATTATACTTGGAATATTATAATATTTGTATTTTAAATGATATTCTTGTAATGATGTGGTAGTTTGAATTTCCAGATTAAGTATAGACTATAATTTTCCTAAGTAAAAATTAAAATAAAATAAAGCTTTAAAATCTTGGGTAGACTCAATAGCCATATCTGTCCATTATTTTGGTACCAAATATACAGCAGTTCATTTATTAGCAACTATAATCTTTTTAGTATATTGCACATTCAAAATAATTTCATGTAATTTCCAACTACAAACAGTTATGTCATTTTGGTAATTAAATACAAAAGTAATAGATAACATTCATGAAAATAAATACCATCTACTTATTATGAATTCCATTTTTCTTATTTATGTTTAGGAGTATGAGTGTTTGGTTAATTTTATAACCCAGCCACTTTGCTAAAGTTGTTTATCAGGTTTAGGAGCTCTCTGGTGGAAGTTTGGGGGTCACTTAAGTATACTATCATATCATCTGCAAATAGTGATATTTTGACTTCTTCCTTTCCTATTTGTATTCCTTTGATTCTTTTTTGTTGTCTGATTGCTCTGGCTAGGACTTCCAGTTACTATATTGAATAGGTAGGGAGAGAGGGGCAGCCTTGCCTAGTCCCTGATTTTAATGGGATTGCTTCAAGTTTCTCTCCATTAGTTTGATGTTGCTACTGGCTTGCTGTATATTGCTTTTACTATGTTTAGGTATGGACCTTGAATTCCTGATCTTTCCAGACTTTTATCATGAAGGGGTGTTGAATTTTGTCAAATGCTTTCTCAGCGTCAAGAGATATGATCATGTGGTTTTTTCTTTGAGTTTATTTATGTAGTGGATTGCGTTGTTGAATTTCCGTATATTGAACCAACCCTGCTTCCTGGGATAAAGCCTACTTGATCTGGGGATAAGTGTTTTTGATGTGTTCTTGGATTCGGTTCGAGGAATTTTATTCAGTATTTTTGCATTGATATTCATAAGGGAGATGGTCTGAAGTTCTCTTTTCTTGTTGGGTCTTTGTGTGGTTTAGGTATAAGCGTAATTGTGGCTTCATAGAATGAATTAGGTAGTGTTCCTTCCATTTCTATTTTGTGGAATAGTTTGAAGAGAATTGGTATTAGATCTTCCTTGAAGGTTTGATAGAATTCTGCACTAAAACCATCTGGACCTGGACTTTTTTTTGGTGGGGAGACTTTTAATGACTGCTTCTATTTCTTTTGCAGTTATGGGACTGTTAAGATGGCTTATCTAATCCTGATTTAACATTGGTAACTGATACTTGTCTAGAAAATTGTCCATTTCATCCAGATTTTCCAATTTTGTTGAGTATGGCTTTTGTAATGGATTGATGATTTGTTGAATTTCCTCGGTTTCTGTTGTTATGTCACCCTTTTCAGTTTGGATTTTATTGATTTGGATCTGTCTCTTGCCCTCTGATTAGTCTGGATAAGGGTTTATTCATTTTGTTGATTTTCTCAAAGAACCAGCTCGTGGTTTTTTATTGATTTTTTGTATAGTTCTCTTTGTTTCTATTTGGTTGATTTCAGCCTGGTTTAATTACTTCCTGCCATCTACTCCTCTTGGGTGTTTTTGCTTCTTTTTGTTCTAGAGCTTTCAGTGTGTTGTTCAAGCTGCTAGTGTGTTCTCTCCTCAGTTTCTTTTTGTATGCACTTAGAGCTATGAGCTTTCCTCTTAGCACTGCTTAGTGTGTCCCATAGGTTTTGGTATGATGTGTTTCATTTTCATTAAATTCTAAAAAGCTTTAATTTCTTTCTTTATTTCTTCCCTGACCCCATTATCAACGAGTAGAGTATTGTTCAGTTTCCATGTGAGTATGGGCTTTCTATTGTCTTTGTTGTTATTGAAGACCAGCTTTAGACCATGGTGATCTGATAGGATGCATGGGTTATTTTGATTTTTTTATATCTGTTGAGGCCTGTCTTGTGACCAATTTATGGTCTATTTTGGAGAAGGTACCATGAGGTGCAGAGAAAAAGGTATATTCTTTTGTTTTTGGGTGAAATGTTCTATAGATATCTGTTAAGTCCATTTTGTTTAAAACTTCTGTTAGTTTCACTTTTACTTCTGTCTAGTTTCCGTTTCCCTGATCTGTCCAGTGCTGAGAGTGGGGTATTGAAATCTCCACAATTATTGTGTGAGGTGCAATATGTGCTTTGAGCTTTAGTAAGGTTTCTTTTATGAAAAGTGGGTGCTCTTGCATTTGGTGCATAGATGTTCAGAATTGAGAGTTCATGTTGGTTGACTTTTCCTCTTTGACAAATATGAAATGACCTTCCTTATCCTTTTTTATATCTTTAAATTGAAAGTCAATTTTATTCGATATTAGAATGGCTACTCCAGCTTGTTTCCTAGGATCATTTGCTTGAAAGAAATTTGGGAAACGACACCATTCACAATAGTCACAAAATAGTATAAAATTATCTTGGTGTGAATCTAACCAAGCAAAGTAAAATACCCTGTATGACAAAAAACTTCAACCCCCTGAAGAAAGAAATTCGAAGGAAGATCTCAGAAGATGGAAAGATCTCCCATGCTCATGGATTGGAAGGATTTAATATAGTAAAAATGGCTATCTTGCCGAAAGCAATCTACAAAATTTAATGCAATCCCTATCAAAATTCCCACTCAATTCTTTACAGAGATAGAAAAGAGCAAATCTTACAATTCATTTGGAATAACAAAAAACCCGGGGATAGCGAAAAATACAACTCAATAATAAAAGAAATTTCTGGGGGAATTCTCCATCCCCCCGATTTCAAGCTGTACTACAAAGCAATTAGTGATTAAAAACGGCATGGTATTGGAACAGAGACAGCCCAGGAGGATCAATGGAATAGAATAGAATGACCAGAAATGAACCCCTATACCTATGGTCACTTGATCTTCGACAAAGGAGCTCAAACTATCCAGTGGAAAAAAAAACAGCATTTCAACAAATGGTGCTGGTCCACTGGAGGTCAACTTGTAGAAGAATGCAAATTGATCCATACTTATCTCCTTGTACAAAGCTCAATGCCAAAGTGGATCAAGGACCTCCACTAAAACCGCTACACTGAAACTAATAGAAGAGAAAATAGGGAAAAGCCTTGAATCACATGGGGAACAAGGGGAAATGTTCCTGAAACAGAAAACACCAATTGGCTTATGCTCTAAAATCAAGAATTGACAAATGGGATCTCATAAAAACTGCAAAGCTTCTGTTAAAGCAAAGGATACTGTCAACAGACAAAGCGGGAAACCAACAGATTGGGAAAAGATCTTCCACCAACCTTACATCTGATAGAGGGCTAATATCCAAGATATACAAAGAATTGAAGAAACTAGATTCCAGACCATCAAATAACCCTATTAAAAATGGGGGGGTGAGAGTTGAAACAAAGAACTCTCAACTGAGGAAACTCAAATGATTGAGAAACATCTAAAGAAGTGTTCAGCATCCCTAGTCATCAGGGAAATGCAAATGAAAACAACACTGAGATTCCACCTCACACCAGTCAGATTGGCTAAGATCCAAAACACAGGTGACAGCAGATGTTTGGCGAGGATGTTAAAAAGAGGAACACTCCTCCCATTGTTGGTGGGATTGCAAGCTGGTACAACCACTATGGAAAGCAGTTCTGGCGATACCTCAGAAAATTGAACATAGTGATACCTGAGGACCCAGCTATACCCCTCCTGGGTATTACCCAGAAGATATTTCAACATGCAACAGGGCCACATCTCCCACTATGTTTATAGCGGCCTTATTTATAATTTCCAGAAGCTGGAAAGAACACAGATGTCCTTCAACAGAAGAATGGATACAGAAAATGTGGTACATTTACACAATGGAGTACTACTCAGTATTAAAAAATAATGAGCTCATGAAATTCTTAGACAAATGGAGGGAAAGCTGAAGAATATCATCCTGAGTGAGATAAACCCAATAAACCAAAAGAACACACATGGTATCACTCACTGATAAGCGGATAATTAGCCCCAAAACACACAAACCTAAAGATGCAACTCATAAAACCTCATAAAAACTCAAGAAGGGAGGAAGACCAAGTGAGGGTGCTTTTGTCCTTTTTAAGAACGAGTATCAAAAGATTCAACCAAGCCCAGGATCAAAAACCTCCAGCCTGAGAACAGACAGGGGCAAGCTGTTCCTCTGAGAGGCTCTAACCAGCAGCTGAACTCAGACAGATACAGACTCCAGAGCCAAACATGGATGGAGCTTGAGGGACTCTTATAGAAAATAGGGCGGAAGGATTGTGGACCTAAGGAGATAGGAACTGACACAGGAAGATCAAACAGAGTAAACCAACCTGAACCCTTGGAGCTCACGGGAGACAGAATCACCAACTGTGGTGCATACCTAGTCTACACAGATCTACCTCCATGGGCTGGACCTAGGCCTCCCGCACGTATGTTGTAAATGTCCCAGCTTGGTTTTCATTAGGTCTCAAACATTGGAGTGGAGCTATCCCAAAACATGCAGCCTGTATATGGAGTAGGTCTTCTAGCTGGTGCCCATCTGGCCTCAATGGGAGAGGAAGCACTAGCTTCAGAGACTTAAATGTGGCAGGGGTAGGGATAAGGAGGAGGGGGGTATCAGAAAACAAGAGATGGGGAAAGGATTGTGGGAGGGGGATGACTGGGAGTGTTATAAAGTGAAATAAAGGCAAAATAAAATAAAAATAAAATAAAATTAAAAAAGAAAAAAAAAAGAGTATGATTGTTTTGCCTGTAATGTATGTATACCTTGTTCCATGTTTAATTTTTTTAATTCTTTTTTATTTCCTTTTTGGTTTTTTTGAGACAGGGTTTCTCTGTGCAGCCCGGGCTGTCCCTGGAACTCATCTGCAGACCAGGCTGGCCCCAAACTCAGAAACCCACCTGCCTCTGCCTCCCAAGTGCTGGTTTAAAAGCATGGGCCCACCACCGCCCCGCTTGTTCCATGTTTATGACTGGTTACTTCTTCAAACAGAGGAGGGTTTTGAATCTCCCGAATTGTAGTGACAAATGTGAGCCATCATGTTAATATTTTTAATCAAACATGGGTCTTCTGAAGGGTAAAAACCAGTGCTCTTAGTCTTATTAATTTAGCCCATAATTTTATCTATTTATAAGCAAAATCAAATTTATCCCAACAGAAGTTATATAAGCTCTTTAGTAATTTTCAACTTCATTAATGATTATCTAAAATTTCACAATCTCTTCAGAAACCAGTCAAAGTTACTTATGCAATTGCTGTTTTTGATATTCATGAATGAAAATGTTTATCAGAGACTTCTATGTTGAACTCGTTGGAAGAAATGCAACAGAGAACCTTATGTCTTAGCAGTTTTTCATTCTACTATATTGAACTCTAATAAAAATTAAAATACAAATGAAGGCTAATGAAATTTTACCCAAATCCTTGTGTAGCGACGATTCTGTCTTTGGAAATCTCACATCCAATTCTAGGGAATTAAAGATGATAAATCAAATATTAATTAAAGTAATAAGAAAATCCCTCTAACCCATCATGGAATACTTCATTATCCAAAGCAAAAGCATTTATGTCTTAGGTAGGTAAGGCTCTGTGCAAAATCTTACCCCTTTTGGCTTGCCAGCCTGTTAATTTAATAACTCTGTCAGGGGGTCCATTTTTAGGTTCAAGCCATGTACTTTGACTGCCAACATGTTGATGTTGTTATAAAGGAAAGATTTAATTCAATGGGCAGAAATAAAATTATTTTCAGGATCTAAAGGTAACATGATCAAGTTATATAGCCATTCTTGAAGATTGACCAAAACAGAAATACTGACCTTAAGCCATGGGTAGTTTTATTTGTAGTATCTACTTATCAACATTCAGCTGAGAGGAGAATTCTTGAAATTCATAAGCTCCCTATGTATCTTTAAAATATCCTGAGAGGTGTTTGGAATTATGCCAAATACAACTGCAAGTGTCTTTAAACTTTTTCCTAATTATAATGACTACTAACTGTAAATTGTAGAACTAACTTGAATCCAATGATAATTGGCATGACACTTGAGATGGCATATTACCCTTAAATTCTGAACCTCCTTCTAATAATTTAAATAGGATAAAGAGCATCAATCTATTCTTCTGAATGCCTACCTAAATTCTGTTGTATATTCAACACATTAGTAACATTTTTTTGCTAAATGCTTAACAAAAGTAGGTGTCTTAAGGAAGGCATTCTTGTCAGTGCAACCTAAGACATGCTCAGTCTTGTTAATGAAATAAAAAAGGGGCAAAGCCTTTGTGGCTGCTTGGCAAGAATTTGACATGGGCCAAGGACAAGGAAATGGGCTGCTGGACATGAATATTACATTGGCCAAGGACAAGTTAGTAGGCTTCAGGAAGGAATCTGTAATTAGGCTAGAACAAAAAAGCAATTTCAGGCAAGAATCTAAATATTAGGCTAGAATAAAGAAATAATTTCAGACAGGAATCCAAATTTTGGGCTAGAACAAGGACGTAGACTTCAGACATGAAATTGACTTTGGGCTACAACAGGGAAGTAGGCTTAGATACATTGGTCATCCTGATAAGCCCTTAGAAACAGTGATCACGGAAGTGTTCATGTAATTGGGTTTAATGTCTTGCTTGTTCTTTGAATATTTGTGTTTATTGTCTTGCTTGTTCCTTGACTATTTGCATCTATTGCATTGCTTGACTCTCAACCTAGAACTGAACTTAAATTGATATAAAAATGATATAAAAGCAAAAAGGAGGAGGGGGATGGAATAGGGGACTCTAGGGAGGATAAATGTGGAAAGGGGATGACATCTGTATTGTAATAAAATATCCAATAAAAATTAAAAAAAAATCCCACTTGTTTTACTAGGACAGTAACTCACCATAATTCCATTTGTTTCCAACTTGTGATGTGGGAACTTAAGGTGAGCCACCATTAATTGCTAAGTTCTGACAGTGAGGAAAGAATTGAGACTTGGACTATTTTTACCCCCTCAGAGAATCTTGTGAATTTTATACTCCCTAAAAAATTTAGAATAGTTAAAATCAAAAATGACTTCAATTGGAATTTATGATAACAATCTATGTTTTAACTAAACTAATTCCATCCCTGATTTAAGTACTTTTTTTTTTACTTTATTTCCATATGGCAGTACCCGAAAAGAAAGCGAATTAAATGACAGAGTTTCCCTATGAAGGGAATAAAATAATTTTCATTTCCTTGCTTTTGGTGATGGTCACTAAAGGCAGTTATTTTGATAACCCCTATTGCCCTGTCTGGAGAGTTTATCCTATTCATATGAACATATGTAGATGCTTAATGTGAAAAAACATTGATTATTTGGGATTCTTAAAATGGATTTGTATTTATTAAAATAAAATACAAAGAATTAACTTCATAAATTTTGAGCATAACAAAAATATATACAATCTTTTGGTGCTATAAGTGAAAGTAAGTGTTGAGAACATTTAAGGCCACATGTTCTTCAAATGAGACATGGTAAGTTTCTTCCATAATCAAAACATTTATCTTTGAACCTATTAATGTTATTCTATATAAAATCATGGCATTAAGGAGAATGAAGTTTCTGTTTATTAAACCCATTTTCTTCCACAACTTGATCAAAAGATTCTTTGCAGTTCCATCTTATGCTTTGTTAGTTACTGGTTCATATTTCTTAAAGGTTCACCATTCTCTGGTCCTTTTCAAATTATTACTCAGATAAAACTGAATTTGTATCTTGGATTTTACACTGAAATGTTTGTACACCTAGGCACGTTTCTTAAGTGAGGTTTAGTGTATTCATCAGGATAATGGATACCAAATAATCACTTCATCTGACAGTTTTATAAGAATTGGGTAATTAATATGTATTATACTTTAATGCATGCCATTCATTGCTCTAGATGTATGAAAAACAGTGGTTAATTAGATGAATATGAACTGTCTGCATCCATAAGAAATATATTTTTTGAAAATTTTTAGATAATGTTCTTAAATGGTCAATCTATTTTTGAAATATGTGCATTTAATGGAACATATTATAGTAATTCAGCACATGAATACCATATATAATAATCAAATCAGGGAAATGAACACTCTCATATCTCATTAATCATTTTTATTGGGAATTCTAACTTTCTTCTAGACATTTTCAAAGAGAATTGGTGCCTCCACTTGACATTTGTTTGCCCTAATTGAACTTACTTGAGGGTTCTTTGTTCCTTACTGGTCATATGTATTGACTACTATTCCATTTCAATCTTCCAAAGGGTTGGCTGACTAGAAAAACTTATGTTCTAGTTTGGGAAAGCACATAATATGTTAGTAAGCAACTGGATTAGTTCAGACTAAAGAAAGTACTAATAATACAGGAAAGTAATAATATGGTAGAGGCTTTTTTGTGTTTAACTGATAATTTGGCTTTGGCAAAGGCCTCATAATAGAAGCAGATAACTCAGTTAAGATGTTAAAATGCAGAGTGACCCTTTTTGTAATCAAAATAATTATTGGTAGCATTCTAAAAGGATAGAAGAAGTATAAAAACTCTAAGAAAAAGCTATGTGAATTAAGAGGCACTATCCTCATAGGATTTATATCAATTAAGAGATGAATATAAAGGTTAGAGCTGAGGAGTTAGGCTGAGGCTGTGCCATGTGGTATAATAAAATCATTGAAGAAATTTTAAGTGAAACATGGTCTTCATTATATTTTTAAGGTAATTCTGAATACCATAGGAAACATATATAAGAGGAAGACAAGTACTTGAATAAAAAGAGCACATGAGATATATTACATTAGTAAAATTAATAATATATAACAATATTTTGAACTAGACAATAGTGATGAAAGAAGAAGAAGAAGGTAGGCTTGCGTTACACTTCTATTCAGTTTACATCCTGATTGCAGCTCCCTCCTTCTTCTCCTCCAAGTAGGGACCTTACAAATCCACCTTACTTTTCTCTCCTTTAAAAACAGGTTGTCATGTCTGTCCTCTGAAAGGCTGCTGACTCAGACAGATACAGACACCCATAGTCAAACAGTAGATGGAGCTTGGATACTCTTGGAAGAATAGGGGGAAGGTTTGCAGGCCCTGAAGAGGTAGGAACTCAACTTGAAAACCAGCAGAATCAACTAACCTGCACCATTGGGGATCACAGAGACTGAATCAACAAAAAAAAGAGCAGAAACTGGTTGGATCTAGTCCCTTCTATCCTTGCACATATGTAACAGATATGCAGGTTGGTCTTCCTGTTGGTCCCAAACAACTAGAATGGGCCTATCCCAAAAGCTATTTACTGTCACAAATGGAATATGTTCTTCTAGCTGGGCTGCCTTGTGTGACCTCAGTGGAAGATGATATGCCTAGCCTCATAGAGATTTGATGTGCCAAGGTTGGTGGATAACCAGTGGCCTTCATCCTCTATGAGGAGAAGGGGAGAAGGAATGAGGGAATAGATTGTGGAGGGGAGGGTGACTAGGATGGAACCACTGAGAGAGACATAAAGTGAATAAATAAAAATAAATAAAATAAAACTCTTAAAAAATAAATGTTACTATATTAGTATGTTAGTTTTTAAAAAGTATAAGAAATTATAGTTATATATTTAAGAATAAATCAGTTTATAAATCATATTATTCTACCATAGAAATTACATGGATTTTGTTGTTTCTGTTTAATTCTATTTTGTTTGTTTTAACATTGAGGAAATAAATTTTGTGAAACACTAGATGTAATTTTTCTTGTTTATTTCTGAGCAAATTATCAACTCCTAGAAGGGGAGAGGTGAATGGGAGTTTGTGGGAGGCAGTGACCTGGAGAGGGGCAGTCAACAGGATGTAAAGTGAGCAAATTTAAAGGAAAGAAAGAAGTACTTGTGATTGAAATGGCCTTTTATAAAGACATAGAAGAAAAGAGAAGTTAAGGAAATGCATTGTGAATTGTATGAAGTAGATGAAAGTATCATGTATTGAGGCAAGGAAGAGAGAGTTGTGTTTATAAAGCTTATACAGTTGTGTTCATAAAGGTTAGTTTGAATATATGTAAACCATAGAAAATGTTTGCTTATATTTATATGAATTTACTATTGGATTCATCTATTTGTTCTTTGACAGACTTAGACAATGGCAATCTCTTTTAAGTTTTTAGATACCACATGGGTTCTGTATTGTAAATGTTTTAAAAATTATTTTCTGAAATATAGAAGATCAATAGATTTAAGTAGATTATGCTTTTATTATTATTTTTTATTTCTATTACTTGGTGTAAATTTTGGTATAAGGCTTGAGAGAAAGATAAAAATAGGAAGGGAGAGGAGGGAAATATGAAAGAAAAAAGGGCAATAAAATTGTCTTTTTAATATGTATTTTAAGTGTTTAGTATGACAATAGGTTCATAAAAGTTACAAATCTAATATATGTTCTGTTAATGTAGATAATAGTGAGAAAAAGTCAATTATCTAATATATTATAATATTCCATAGATATTATTTCTACTTAAAATAACCTTCTTAATGTTATAGAAATATCATTCATACATTGTAAGATATGAAGAATAAAAAATTAAGGAAAATTGAAATATCTTAGAGCCTTACTATCCACTTATACTCAATATTTGTATTTTGCTGCAGATTTATATAATCTTTTGTCTATGCAGATGAAACCATTTTAGCTATAATATTGAAGGGCTAGTGATATTGGTCACTAGGATTTCCTATTTTGTGGTAAGATCCAGAAAAGACATTATGTTTTACCTTTATTTTAATTGCTTAATGCTTTTTGTGATTTCATTGATAATCTATCTAGAAGTGTAGTATCTAGAAGATCATGTGACAAAGCTGGCTTAGTCAGTCAGCTGGGTCTCAAGGGTGGGAGCAAGGATTAAAGAAAGAAAAGACAATTAGAAAACATTATAGTAAGACTTCTGCAAATGCTGAAGCTGGTTTAATTTTGTCTGTCTACTCTTGTATCACTCTAGGTATATGCAAAGAATAGGGCCAGTTCTAAGGCATAAACAAAGTAGTCAAGGAACAAACAAGATATAAACAAAGGTTCCGTGGTATTCAGGGACTTGTCCTAGCCCAATGTCAAATTCTTGCCAATATCCTTGAGCGGCACAAAGAGTTCTCTACAACTTTGAAAGAAGTTCTGTTTGACATTTAATCTGTTATGATCCTATTTTAATTATAAAAGAAGATGTATATAAATCTCAATATTAATTCTATCCACTTGTAAAGCAGTTTGTAGTTTGCAAAGAACTTTTAACTACTCTTACCTTATGTGAAATATCTAAAGCAATAATCATCCCTCTGTTTGAGATGAGAAATATGAGGTCTGCAGGGGTTAAGTGATTTACCCAAAGTCCCATATCTAATTAGTGGTAGAAATAATGTTCAGGACATTTAATTTGTAATCATTAACTGTATTTTTAAAGCCACATCCTTTTAATCACTAATCTTCATTTTAACTAAGTATTTCTAGTTTTACTGTGAGATAAATGTATTGCTTAGGTTTGTGTGTAAACTACATATTTCATCCTTTAACTTCTTGGGGATTCTGGATGATTGGGAGCATTCTCAGTGTAGCATATCCATAGACTTTCTTGGGGATGTTAATTGTTTCTTTCTTAGATTGAAACAAATTTTGTGATTTTTAAGGGAGTATAAGATGAGTACCTATTTTTTAGGGAGATGAGTAAATAGAAGTTTATGAAGATCAGCTCTTATTCAATCTATGATAATTTGTTAGTATGATTAGCATGAGCCACATGCTTTTAATACATTTCAACTCAATTGTCTGTGTTTAATTCATATACCACTTTTAGATTAATATATAATTTTACAGATGCTATGAACAATTGTTCCCATATTATCCCCTATTTGATTTTTATAATACAAGGGAACAATTTTTACAAAGTATAGACAAATGTATTGATATTCTCTTATTATTAACTGAATATTACTGTTAATATTAGGATTCATGCTTTATATCATACATACTATGTATTTTGACTTATGGATGGTATGTGTATATCTTTCTTGTCATAAAGCATTGTTGTAATCATAAGAATCCCATGTAATCAATGTATTCATCTTCCCTTTCTTCTTTCTTTTCATTTTCCTTTCCTGAGAAACACTGATCTCTTATTTCTGTTTCCTATAATAGGATATATTTGATATCATCTTGTATAGTTTCTTCAGGTTTGTCTCTTTCAATTAATAATATATTTTGAAGATGACTTTATATTTTACCATATTTTTCATCTCCAAATTGTAACAACAATAAACAAAGGTGCTACATTTATGCCTGTGAAGATATTTTGTACATAATGTGTTTTCATGAGTATGTTTACTATATTTTATAGTAACAGTACTTTAAGATTTGTAAGATACTGTCACACTCTCATCCAATTGTATCTTTACAGTTTTAATACCATCAGTAATTAATATATATTCCTACATGTGGTCCCACATTTCACCAGTCCTTGTGGTTGTCACTGGTTTGAATATGTTTCATACTATCTGGTTTTATAGTAGTAACATATTACTGTTTTAATAGTAAACGATCAAATGGCTTGTGAGGATTAACAACTTTTCACGTTCTTATGTAGCATATACATATTTTTCCATAATTTGTTTTTATTGACATTTCATTGCAGTTGGGACACCTTCCCTCTTCTCCTTGTCTCAGCCTTATCAATCCCTCAATCCATTACTTCCTTGTCTTCTCCTCAGAGAAGGGGAAGCCCCTCTTGGATACCACCCCACCCTGGGAAATGTAGTCACAGCAAGAATACACACCTCTTTTTCCATTGATGCCTAGCTAGGCAGCTCGGGTAGGCGAAGGGAATCAAAATGCAGGTAAAAGAGTAGTAGACAGTCTCCACTCAAATTGTTAGGGGGCCCACATGAAGACCAAGCTGCACATATGCTACAAATGTTAAGTGGGGGTGGTGCTGCATACTTTTTGCTTGATGGTAAGGTTTCTGTGAACCCCGTGGATCTAGATCATTTAACTCTGTATGTCTTCTAGTGATGTCCTTGAACCCTCAAGCTCACAAAATTCTATCTCCCATCTTCCACAAGATTCTCTGAGTTCTATCTAATGTTTGGCTATGGGACTCTGCATCTGTTTTTATTGCCTGCGGATGAAGTCACTCAGGCATAGCAGAAAATGATTAATAGTAGAAGTGGCTACCTCAGTCTCCATTTCCCTCAGTGGTAGGAATCTGAGCTAGGGCCACACCAATAGACTCCATATAGACTTCCCATTACCAGCTTTCCAGAAAATACCAGTGATCCCCCCCATCAATTTCCATTCTCACTCCTAGCCCTTTACCCCCATACCTGATTGCCATCTTCATATCTTCCCTCACCATCTCTCCCACTCAGTTCCCTCTCTCCATCTACCTCTGATGACTATTTTGTTTCTGTACCACAGCCTTCTGTGTGATATTCAGACATCTTCCCTTGGCCCTTCCTTCATACCCAGTTTCTTAGGTTTGGGCATTATAGCATGGTTATCCTCTACTTTATGACTAATGACCAATTTTAAGTGACTTCATACCATACATGTCTTTCTGGGTCACTTTACCTCACTCAAGATGATATTCTCAAGTTCCAAACATTTGCCTGCAATTTCATGATGCCTTTGTTTAAATAGATGAATGGTATTCCTCTATGTATGTGAAAACATTTCCTTTTTCTAATCTTCGGTTGAGAGTCATCTAGGTTGTTTCAAGTCTTTGGCTATTACAAATAAGGCTGCTATGAACATAGTTGAGCAAGTGTCCCTGTGGTATAGTGGGGCATCTTTTCAGTATTATTCCCAGGAGTGTATGTAATAGCTCCGTCTTGAGATAGAACTATTCCCAATTTCCTGAGAAAGTGCCAAATTGATTTCCAAAGTGGTTGTACAAATTTCCACTCCCAACACAATGGGGGAGTGTTTCCCTTGGTCTACATCCTTTGCACCATATTCTGTCACTTGAGTATTTTATCTTAGCAATTCTCATGAGTGTAAGATGGAATCATATGTTCTTTTGTGAATTAGCTGGATTGTTATCTCCTTATGTTTTGTAAAATTTCTCTTTCTCTTGAATAGAAGATAATTTTTGTTTTATATTTATTTTCTTCACTAAATTAGTATTAATTATAGCCATTTATCATTTTCTGTTTTGTTTCTGTACCATATTGTCTCACAAGTGAAAATGAGTGTCAATTGCCAAGGAAAACATTCTTAAATATCACCAACCCTGAAAACTAATACCAATAAAGAAATTTTATTTGTTATGCTTGATTTTGCACTAAAGGATTTTATTTTTCCATTGATATTTGATTCAGCCTTGACTGCTTAAAGGTTTATAGGTATGAAATATCTTTATTAATAAAAGTCAGTTGGAAATTTCTGAAGTCAAGGTCATAATATCAAATGATTATGGTTTTCATGTGGGCAAAGTATGAAACTTAATTACTGTAACTAAAGTTTCAAGGATGACACCATGAACTATTTATAGCAAAACTATTTGACAACAAAGATGTATTTAATACCTGGTTACATTAATATGGCTTTGGAATGAACCACCTGAAAACATATATGTAAAAGAAAAGGCATTGAAAGAGAAAACATAAGCACTGACATTCAGGAACTGCTCTTTAATGTCATTTGTTCTTTTAGAATAAGGATGTGTTTATAACCATAGCAATTCTAAAATTTATAGCAAAGGACTTACCAAGGACATCACAATGTTGCATTATCTTTAAGGAAAAAAAAAACACCTGTCTCAAATAGTAGCCTTCACAAGGGGTAAGGATGCATGTGAGAGATTTAAAGGTGTCAAGAATTTTAACAAAAATGTTTTCTAATTATACCACTTAAATGATCTCCCTTTTCAAAACTAGGTGAGGGATTTTTGCAGCTTCATCAATAAAAGCAAGCAAATTTAAAGTGGGTGGTGAATGAATGTTAGTCCAATGAGTTAAATCACAAGTAAATTGATTAATTCCATGAGATATTTTGGACTGTCAGTAGATGAATTCCAAAAAACATAAAAAGCTCCAGAATAAAAGTAACAGGTGATATATTTTATATTTTGAAAAAAAAAATTGTGTGTGTGTGTATTTGTGTGTGTTTTATGCGTATGAGTATATTCTGTGCATGTGTGTATGGGCAACCACAGGCATATCACATCCACAAACATTGGAAAGGGCGTCGAATCCCATGGAACTGAAGTTATAGATATTTGTGATTAACCTTTTTTTTTCATGAGGAATTAAACTCGTGTTCTCTACAAGAGCAATAAGTGCTTTAAATCAAAAAGCCATCTCTGTAGCTTCCTGGTAAGCTACTACAGAATGTTTAATTTTCATTGTCAGTATCTTAAAATTGCTTTTGAATATGTAACACTCAGATCATATTTATGTATCTGTGTTTGTCAGAGAGAGACATATTACTTTAATTTATACTGAATTTTAAAGTAAAAATTCCAACAAGACTTTATTCATGAGTCAAACCATTGGGATAATATTCAATCATTGCATTCTTGAAATTCACTTAAATTTATTGCACAGATGTCTCATAGTTTCCAAAAGGAACTACATGAAAGCTACAGTTCAAGGCATATTTTCATTATAATTCCAAGCAACTAAATCTATGAAGCTATTATGTATTTTATAATTGTACTTTAAACAAGGAAAGAAACAAAAAAGTCACTATATATGGCAGATAAATAAAGCAAATACATATGCACTGTATAAAATGAAATTAAAAATTAAGAAAACCTCAATGCATTTAAAGTATTTTCTTTTCTTTGACTTTTCATTTTGATTTTGATGATGTTTTCTCTATGTATTACTACTGAAAAATATTAAAAGTGCTGGAAATAGCATTACAGTTTTAGATAAATGAGAAAAGCTTTAATTTTTGCTTGTTATAATCAGTATTTTGAGGAAATACATTTCAATTCTGTTTTTGAATAAATTGATCCTTGCTAGATTTTGAAAAGTTTAAAAATTAGCAATGCTATATTTATTTTACCAACTGATAAACTATCTAAAAAATGTTGGCATCCCAATAGCTTGCTCACAGTAAGTGATCATAGATATTTTGGAATGCATAAGTAAATAACTGAATGCATGCATGAATAAATCACTGAAGGTAAGGTCATAAGAGAAACTGAAGTGTTATTTTCAGAAATGATTCTTTGGAGAATCATTTAAGCATGTGAAATCATCTTGAAGTGGGGCAAAAGCAATATTTGTATTTCAATATGCATATGAAGTATATCAGGACAAAGTTAATGTTTGTTTGAGTAACAAATACTAGAAAACAGCTTCTGAGCCATATTTGAATGAAATATATACCTGAAGAAATTTATCAACATCTTCTAAATGTACTTTTTTTTTTTTAAATTGACATTGACCACTGTCAACAAACAGAAACTTTCTGGTATGATAGATTTGATTTCTTATCCCAGGTATATGTGGATTTGAATAAGTTTTAGAATTTGATCAGTTTTTGTTTCTCTATATGTAAACTAAGAATACATTTACCTACCTTACAGGATGAAAATAAGAAAATATATGCCATATAGTAGAGTCTCAACACATGACTGCTATTACTTTTCTTGTACTCATTTAGGTTCCTACAATTTCCCTTTTGATTTATACTTTACCGACAACAATATTTGATTCCACATCCCTGTTTATATCTATGTATTTGATTTTCCTCCTTTTCACCACTCATTAGGCCTTTAGTCTTTCTCATCTGAAGTTCAAATTTCTCAGCATTTTTTCCTATGTATTCATCTGGAACCCCTACAAAATAAAAGCTTATGTAACTTTATGTATACTTGATATAAAATAGAATAATCTGAATAAAAGATAACCTCAGTTGAGACTTTTCCTCCATAAGATCATGCTGTAGGCAAATTTGTAGGATATTTTCTTAATCAGTGATTGATGGAGTAGGGTCCAGTCTATTGTAGATGGATTCCATACTTGGGCTGGTGGTCCTGGTTGCTACAAGAAAGTTGGCTGCAAGGTCATGAGGACCAAATCAGTAAGCAGCATTCCTCAGTGGCCCTGCATTGTCTCCTGCCTTTAGGTTCCTGCCTGTTAAATAGATGATGACCTGCGATAACTATAATAAAGCAAGACAATCCATTTCCTCCCTAAGTTGCTTTTGTTTATATTGTTTCATCACAACAATAGAAATCTAACAAAGACAGTATCTATTGTTCTGTAGTTTTCTTCAGTGGGTGACTTTGTAGGCCAGATATTAAAGCATTATGGTTACAGAGGTGAACCCTTCCACATACTTAAGATTTAAAAATGGCCTATTGTTTCTGCTCCAAAAAGGAGGTGCTGAATTTACTGCATGAACAACAGTAGAAGCAGATTATGAAACCAATCATATATGCTCTTCTCAGATATTTTAATTCAGGTAGTCTCTAGTGTAGTACCTGTGAATATATTTTTTATAAGAAATAATAAAAATACCATTTCAAATTGTTTTGAGTCATAGTAAGGTTTGGGTACTTATTATCTATTCTAGTTATTCATCCCTAAAACTATGGATCCAATAAATATTTTGTGATACAGATGTTCCTAGAAAGTAGTTAGACTTGGACTACTGAGTTCATGTGTTTGGTTTCTATTAGAGTTTTATATTACAAGGGCATCATCTGAGAATGAAAAGTATGTATATTTTTGTGACTAACTTGGCTTTAAGTGTTTCATGAACAACTGCTGAAGCTGACTATGAAAGCAATCATATGCTCTCTCTCAGATATTGGAATTCAGGTAGTCTCTTGTGTAGTATCTTGTAATCTTGCAAAAAATTAACCTAATATCACCTACTTAAAAGTTCTTTGATGGGTTAAATGATATCATTTGTGAAATCATTACAAAACATAGTCATTTTTGCAGAAGTGGCTGCTATTAAATATTCTTCTGTTCTTAAACTTTTTATGACTTTCCAGGTGACATGCTGTGATAGATAAGTACTAGGGCCAATTCACCTGCTTTTGCATATAAACTATGATTATCACTTTATATTGTTTCTCTGAATCTTAATTTTTGCCTCTGCTCTTGTAACTTGCTTTTGCTTGTAGGACATTGGAATGAATGATGCAAGATAGAGTTTAGAATATGCTTGCATAATTTAATTCATGTTTCCTACCTTTTTCAAAAGTAGGAAGAAAATATTTTTTAGCTAATATACTGGACCAAAGAAATTTAAGGACAGTTGCATAATAATGGCACAATGCATTATATAAATTGCACTTTGAAGAGCTACTTGACTGTATCCAGCCAATTTAACATAAATATGCTCAATCCCCTCTAAGCTTGATCATGTGTATATAAGTCCGGCTGAGATAACAGTTGATGTATCCTTTGCAGCCTGAAGCAGAGTTATCTAATACGACTTGCAGCTCCATGGAAAAATATTACTCTTTGGTTTAGGATGGTGTGTTCTTTAGTTATAGGTAAGCAAATAGCTATTAATGGAAGATGTTATTGATATTTTCTAATTATAATTATCAAAATACTAAATGCAAAACAAAATACACATCCCAGAAATACAAACAAATATCAGAATCTGACATTTTTCTTAGGTATACTTTACAGAGTTAAGCTGTTGTAAAGTACCTATAAAATATCATATAGACATATTTCTATGTCTATGCATATTACTAGGTAAATTTTCAATTTTGAAATACATCCTGTAATTCAAGTGACACATAGGCTTGGTACCACATTGATTGTCATGAGAAATGTCTAAAATATGGGAAGACAACCATGGACAACTATTTTTATTAACAGGTTACAGTGAGAGCAATAAACAAAAAGAATATATTCCAGAGTTTCAAAGGAATATTATCCAAAATGGATGGAGAAAAATGAGAAATTAAAGAAATTATAAAAGTAATCCATAAAATGAAATAATTAAATAATGCTTCTACTACCATTTAGAAACAATTCACTTCTTAATTATTGTTTGCTTGTTCTGTTTTAGATATAGATTTTGTTTTGATACAGGGTCTCATTATGTAGACTGATCTGAAGTTTACTATGCAGTCAAGGCTGCTTGAATTTACTCACAGCAACCCTCGTAGCAGATCAACCTGAGTTCTGGAATTGCAAGTATCTACCACTATACACAGCTTGCTCTTTGCTGTAATAAATATTACAATGATGAATTTCATTTCTCCTCTTTCTTCTCTTTCTCCTTTACCAGCTGTTTTTGTTGTTGCTATTCCTACTCATTTTCTTCTTTTTTCTTCTCCCTCCTCCTCCTCTTCTCTTCTACCCTTCTCTATTCCTCCTTCCCTCTTCCTCCTCATGTTTCACTAATTTTTCTTTTGTCTTTCCTCATTTTTTTTTCTTCACAGAAGTACATATGGAATACATGCTCTCCAGAATTCTAGGTAAATGTTCAATCACAAAGGTACACTATGAGCCCAGAATCTGTTCAGCTACTGCCTGGGCAAACAACTATGCAAAGGAAGTTCTAAAACCGTGCTGAACTCACAATTTATAAACAAACAAGCAATCCAGCTGAATAGATAGAGCTAGAAAAATCAACATAGAGGCAGGGGTGGACATTATTCAACCCCTTATGCCTTTAGTCATAAAAAGACATTTGTGATCAACAGCATACCAGAGAGGAAGGTTTAACTGTCAGGCAGTGATCTCAGATCTGCAAATTCATGTTGAAAGTCCAGTGCAGTTTCATAAAAAGTTATCTCTGATCAAGAGCACTATTCTGTCTTACCATGTTTAAATTACTGAAGCCAGCAGAGCTATCCAGAGAGCAGAGCTTCCCATAATAAGCAACCAAAGGAGTGGTGAAAGCCATATTTAACCAACTTAGAAGAAACATGGACATATTGCATTCTTATAAAATTTATTTTAATTTGAGACTTGTATTGTATCTGATTAATTTTTGTATTTCAATTGATTAGTTGTAGTATCCTAATTTGTATCTTACTTGAATAGCATTTATGATTATCTTATAATTCTGCATTTATTTTATTATACTTTTCACTATTATTTCTTGTAATTCTATTATAAGAAATGTATTTTCTTTGTTATTTATACTTCTTCTCTTCACCTTTCCTGACAGATTTTCCTTTATGATCATTTCATAATTTTTAACTCTCTCAACTCAAATTGTAAATTGATTTCTACCTAATGCTTCTTTATTAACAAAACCAATAAAATACATGTCTTTTATTTCTAGTTATTATGAGTATTCTAACCAAAAAATTGTGTCTTTTACTGAACTTAGTTTTCCTATGAAATAATAGTAGAAAATAAAAATTGAAATGATGAAACTTACCACATAGGTTAATCAAAACAGGACAATGAAATTTGTGGGGAAATGACAAAATAAAATTTAGAGGATATATCTATCCCAGTAGATTCATAAAACCCATCAAAAAGACAGCTAATATTTGAGAAAACAGAAAACTTTGACAATTTCATTATCTCACAATTCCTAAACACTGAATTTCAAAAATAATAATATAGTCAAAATACCTGAAATAGATTTCAGACTTCTATTTTTAAAAAGGAACCAAGACCACATACATGAGGTACTCAATAGTAAATCAACTCAAAATCACAAAAGGCTCCAACAGGATTTGGTAGCTTACAGTCTACTACTTGTAGAACACACAACCTTTCTCTTGGGCAAGTTCTACTACACACCTAAAATTCTTCTCAGTAGATATCCCAGGTTCTCCACTGAAATTTAGGCTTCATCTGCATATATCTGCTCAGTACATTTGAATACAGTTTCTTCCAAAGTTTCAAAACATAGGGAAATGGAGCCAAATTATTATTTGGCTATCATGAATTTTCTCTAGACACGTTTCTGATAGAATCTTTGTTCCTTTCTAGAAGACAGGCCTTTATTTCAAGATTCTGTCAACATAATGGGCTTCAGAACTCTGATAATGATGCCCTATTCATCAGTGCTTACAGCATTCTCCTTTTTTTTTTTTTTTGATATTTTCTTTATTTACATTTCAGATGTCATCTGCTTTCTGCATTCCCCTCCTGAGAACCCCCTAGCCCATCCCCCCTCCTCCTTTTTACTTTTATACCATTTTAATTACATGCAAGTATTAACGTCAGTTCAAGGTTGAGGGTCTAGCAATACAATAGATGCAAATAGTCAAAGAACAAGCAAGGCAATAAACAAAATTCCATGAACATTCCCATGATGACTGTTTCTACGGGCTTATCAAAATATCTGAGACAACTTCCTTGACCTAGCCCAAAGTCATTTTCATGTCTGAAGCCTACTTCCTTGTTCTAGCGTAAAATTTAGATTCCTTTCTGAAATTACTTCTTTGTTCTAGCCTAAGATTTAGATTCCTGCCTGATATTACTTCTTTGTTCTAGCCTAATATCAGATTCCTTCATGAAACCTACTTCCTTGTCCTTGGACAATGTCATATTCCTGCCAAGCAGGCCATTTCCTTGTCCCTGGCCCATGTCAGATTCTTGCCAGCAGCCCCAAAGACTCTCTGCCTCTCCCCCTTTTTTATTTCATTAACAAGACTGAGTCTGTCTTAGGTTGTTCTTACAAGAATGCCTTCCTTATCCTTATCCATCATGGAATATGCATTATCAAAATAATGCACTTCTGTCTTAGGTTGGTAAGGCTTTGTGCAGAATCTTACCAGTCTTTTGCTTGCCAGGCTGTTAATTTAATAACTCTGTCAGGGGGTCCATTTTCAGGTTCAAGCCATGTACTTTGGCTACCAAATGTCAATGTTGTTAAAGTAAAGCTTTAATGCAATAGGCAGAAGTAAAATTATTCCCAGGACAAAAAGGGCTAGCATGATCAAGCTATATACGCCATTCTTGAAGCTTGACCAAAATAGAAATACTGACCTCAGGTCATGGGTAATTTTATCAGCAGTATCTACTGCATCAACACTCATCAGAGCAGAATTCTTGAAATTCATAAGCTCACTATGCAAAGTTAAAACATCCAGAGAGGTGTTAGAATTATGCCAAATACAATGCAAGTGTCTTTAATCTTTTTCCTAATTATAATGACTACCACTGTAAAGTTTAGAACTAACATGAATCCACTGGTATTTGGCATGACACTCAAGATGGGTCCTTACTCTTAAATTTTGAACATCCTTCAAATAATTTGAATAGGATAAAGAGCATCAATCCGTTCTTCCTAATGCCTGTCTAAATCCTCTTGTAGATTCAACACATTACTAACATTTCTTGATACATGAATAACAAAAGTAGCTGTTTTAACTTCTTGTGTCAAAGCAATTCTAGAAGCAGTGATGCTACCAATTAATGTAATTAAAGCTGTTATACCAGCAATAATCAAGCCAACTACCTCTTGCTTCTGCTTAAAGCCTGACTCATTTCTTCCAGTATTTTCAAATTATTTTCTAAGGCTACTTTTCACCAACACTTGCAAAGTTGTAGGAGGAATGATTGTGGCCACCTCTATTTAAGTGTCTTAGGGCCTTGCAGCCCCAAAACCATCTCCTGCAGGAGGACCTAATTGAGGACTACCTGAGAGACCAAAGATTGCTGGTGCAGACAATACCAGTCAATGACAACTGCTATTTAGAAGTTTAGAAGAGATACTTTCTTGGAATTAATGAGTCACTGGTAGAGGATATTAAAGGAGCTTGCAGCAGTATTCAGATGAGCTTGCTACAGTGTTTCTCACCTGCTACTGGAGTCATTGCCATTAAATCCTTGAATCCCTGCCACATCACTCTCAAACCCCAAGGACAGGTAGGGTCTGGCAGCGAGTCATACGAGGCACAGGCAACACAAACTCTTAGACATTTCTCCTATAAACCTGTTTTAGAAGTATAAGGATCACATGTTTATTTTCTAAAAAACGATATGACACACCTTTGTACAAATTTTGTCTATTAGATACATTATTTATGGATATGATAAAATAACTGACAATAGCAACTTTAGACAGTAAGGGCCTATTTTGGATCATACCTGTAATGTGCATTCCATTCTAAAAGGAAATTCATTCTTGTGGGAAAATGGTTAAAGTGTATCCCTTCACTCAGGTAGCAGAGATATGAGTGTTGGTGCTCAGCTTGCTTTGTCCTTTGTGATTAGTATAGGTACTTCAGTCTATGGGATGGAACTGCCCACAATTAGATTGGGATTTCCCACTCCAACTAATCCAACTTAGGAACTTCCGCACAGACATGCCTAGAGTTTTGTTTCTATGCTGATTCAAATTCCCATCAATTTTTGACAATCAAGATGGAAATAGCAGAGTGTGTGAGAGGCACAAAATGATCATAAGGAAGAAGAGAAGGAATGAGACAGAGAGGGTAATGGGACATAGGTTACATAAGAAAGAGAATGGAGGTTGTCAGGAAGAGAAAGAGGACCAGCAAACATCTGGCAGTGGGACTGATGAAAATAGAAGTCAGATGAATAATTATAAAATATATTAAAATGCCATAAGGAAACCCATTAACTCTTTTAACTTAAAAATTAATTAAAGAATTGTTATATAATCCAGAAGAACCTAGCCATTTTGGAATGTATAGACAAATCAGAATTTGGAAATGGTAAAAAAAAAAAAAAAGTATAAGAGCTGTCCAAAGATTATGACAATATTTAATATTTTATTACAAAAATAGTTTGAATAAAAACCAAGACATCAGAATTATAATTCTATGTCCTAGAAACACTTAGGCAGGCCTTCATAATTCTGATTTTCATGAATATATGTTAGATTTGCCAATTATACTTAATTTCCAAACTGGTTTTTCAAGTGACTTTCAGTAATTATGGTATCTAAAATAATTATTTATGATATTTTATTGATTGCACTCTTTATTTGCGCATTGTTTATTTTTAATACAAAATAAAATATCTTACAAATTAAATAAGGTTGATAACTGTGATTTTTAAATGGCATGTGCAAAATTTACTGATTGACAATGGTCAGGTAAGAATATTTGATAAGTTCTACAAATCTCAATTCCTTTTAAATTCTTATACTTTATAGTCTGTTCAACACAGCTTTCTTTACTAGATGCATTTTTGCTTTCATCAAACTTACACAACTCTGTTTCTCTCCTAAATATACCACAATATTGATTTGATGTCAGTTTTACATGTATTCTGTTGAATGAGATTGTTCTAAGAGACTAATCAGATAATCTTAGGCTCAGACCAGATTTGTTTTTTTCTGTAAACTTTGTAACTGCAAACATCAAAACTTACTTTTCTCATAGGAAAACTTCAGACAAAGATATATGGGAAATGGTAGTTACTAGAAATATTTGCAAAGGTATTTTAAAATCATCATTTTCTAGTAATGAATAGTGAGAAGATAGCCTTTTACTTCCTAGATTTCTAAAGAAAACAGTGCTTGTCAAAGTCTAGATTGTGAAACACATGTTTCCTTGCAGGTTATTAGGTGACATATATATCTATTTAGAAAACAAATTAGGAAGGATTTAAAGATTTAAGAGACAAGAAAAAGTGATTTGAACATTGTGATCAAACTAACTGAGAAAAGTTATATTAGATAGGCATTTCTTTTCTATAGACATTTCTTAGAAGTCCTCAAGTGCTAGTGTGCACAATGATTTTCTAGGTAGGAGGGGACAACATTGATCAGGAACATCTCATAGGACCTATGTATCTAGCAAGATACATTTGAAAATTTTTACTGTACAAGAAAATGGTATCAAAGGAAATAATAATTGTATGTATACATACATATGTATACATATACACATATATTTATATGAGCAATAATTTTAAAATATAAAAATGGAGAAAAACCAAATGACAAATTGCTAGCACTCTCAGAAGTGATAGAGAAGAGGCAGAATGAATGAGGGAGAAAAGTAGCAAAGATTAAAATTTAAAAATGTAGAAAAAAAAGGAAAAAAATATAAAAAAGAACGTATTTTACCTATTAATGGATAAAATTATGTTCTACTTTGTCTTACGTTATGGCAACATATTCATCTTAAAGTACTTCAAAGCACCAAAAACTTTTAACAGCCCAATGTAGAAAAAACAGGCAAAACATAATCAAACAACTAATAGCCTAGGTCCAATGACAAATTTAGGCATAAAATTCAGAGCATGTCCTGAGAAATTGTTAATAGTTATTTTTTTTATTCCTTGGTAATGTGTTTATAGAGACCTTTAAATCATCTAACCACCATGCTATTAAAAGTTCATCAAATAATTAACCCCAGAATAGGCATATAGTATCTAGATATAAAGACAAACTTTTATTTCTTTTGAAAATTCTAATCCATTTAGCTTTCCAAATTGATTGTTGTCATCCTCTCAAAATTAATAGGTTAATTATTGTTTATTTTCTGAATTACTATTGTTAATTATCTAATACCCTTTAAAATGCTTTCATGAAGTACCATCAGTAGAAAGAAATTTCCTTTGTTTAATAAATTAAAAAAAAAAAACATCAATTACTTATCAAGAAAGATTTTTTATTTTATTTTATTTATTTATTTATTTATTTATTTGGATTTTCGAGACAGGGTTTCTCTGTGTAGCCCGGGCTGTCCCGGAACTTACTCTGTAGACCAGGCTGGCCTTGAACTCAGAAATCTTCCTGCCTCTGCCTCTCAAGTGCTGGAATTAAAAGCGTGGGGCACCACCGCCCAGCATCAAGAAAGATTTAAGTCCAGCTTAGTCAATGAGATTTTTATGTTTGCTTATGTAAACATGGTCGAACCAGATACATCTATAACAATGGAATATCTTCTTCATGACTTATCAACAATTATATCATCCAATGTTTATGTCCTATAGAATGTTAATTGGGACGAAAACACCTTACTGTATATTTCGAGAATGTTGGAAGTATTGTAAACCTCTCTCTACCACTTACAGATGCTCTATTTCAAGATGACAGTGGCCATACCCAAGCATGAAGAAAACTATTAAAATTTTTCTAGAACAAAAATTATTCTGTAAATATTTGGCTATTTGGAAGTCAGTATATTTTGACCAATTGGCTTCCAACAATGTTACCTAATTTTTCATAATTACAAGAAGTAAATGAGACTGTGTTCTTATGTTTTTTGTTTTTTTTTTTTTTTTTTATCGTCCTCTGAAAATTTTCTTTGGAAAGTATACTCGGGGGCTAGATAGGTGTCTTGACAATTTAGCACTCTTTTTGCTCTTATAAATGGCTCAAACATGTTACCTATTCAAACATGTAGCCAAAACATTTACATATATAAGATACATTTTAAAACACTAAAACTATACTAATATACAGGTGTCTACTTTGAGTATATTGAATTTTTTAATAGAAGAAAGGCTGAACATTTCATATCTATAAATGATTCACCAACTAGCTGATTATCAAAGAGTTTACATTGTCTCTTTGTAGTACTTTTGCCTTTCTTGTAGACATTGATACTATACTTACAGCAACTAGCAAAATTCTGCACTCCAAATCATATTTTGGTACACATATATAATTGTATGTAAGTATAGATTCATTCCTCCTCCAAAAGGTTCTCCTTACAGCAGATGGAGACTATTACAGAAAATAACAACTGAACACAATATAGTTAGCAATGGATCATGGCAATCCCAGCCACAATGGATATATCTACACCACAGCTACTGCATTTATTGATGAAAGAATATTGGGGAAAATAGATAGAAAAAGTATAGAATCCAGAATATGTGTAAATCTGCTGTGAAGTTGTCTGTCTTAGAAAGTTTTTCCATATGTAAGACTAGAGCAATAACAGTATCTGTGGACACGCTTAAATGGAAGATAAATTTTGTAATGTACCACCAAAGAACCATAGGCATCTAAGAATCCTGGAAGAGGGAAAATTAGCCTCTTCTAGGGAAGAACTACCATATTAGTTGTACAAGGGCTCAGCCCTGAAAGCATGTACATGCAAACAACAAAAACAGGACTCATCAGATTGTATTTGCATATTTGTGCATATATACACATAAATAAATACATGTATGTAATAAAATCAGTGAGAAAAGGCTATCAATTTGAGGGGCATATAGGAGGGTCACAGGGAAGTACCTAGGTAGTGCTTGCAGGAGGAAAAGGAAGAGAAGAATGCAATATGATTTTATTTTAATTAAAATATACTTAAAGAAAAAATATGATCCCTACTCTTTCCTGCTTATTAGACAAGAAAAATGAAATCAATCAATGCCTAAGTAGAAACTTTTTGAGTTTACATTCATCAAATGTAGATACATTATAAAGGCTACCCAGTAAATCTTTCATTATAATTTTACAATGTTTAGACTTTGGGAAGGAAATAACACTAGGCCATTCTCCTAAACACTGCATTATCTAGACAACTTCCTTCAGTTTAAAGACTCATTACTTACTACCATTTGACACAACATAAAACTAATGTAAAAAAAAATGATTGCTAGAGTGGAAGATATAGTGTTTAGCATGGTGATCTTAAAACTCTTCAGCAACACAAAAGCAACATTGAAAATGCTAATTAATATCAATTGAGAAATTCTATCTATCTATCTATCTATCTATCTATCTGTACTATCTTTCTATCTATATCTATCTTTATACATGTAGACAGATAAGACAGACAGATAGAAGATAGATAGATAGATAGATAGATAGATAGATAGATAGATAGTAGATAGTAGATAGATTAGTAAATAATTATAGAGCTATAGTTTTAAAAATAGCTGGGCTCTTTTGGTGTATTTCAAGTGGTTTAAACTGATGTCAACTGCTGGATCTGGGAATTATGTTCTATGATTGAAATCCTGAAAAATGACTAAAGTATAATTAGTTTTTCTTTCCTTTTCTATTCAAATTGGGGGAAAAAGAGGGACGTACAATTAAAGATCCAAGCTATGGCCTTTGTTTCAATTGTGGCCAGCCTGGGCACATAAACCACCAATGCACTCTCTCATGGGAGAAGCAGAAAAGCACTGTATAGAGTCCTTTGGGCCAAGAAGAGGCTGCTCTTTCAGTTACATTTTTCCCATACAGCCAGAAAGGATACCATTGGCAGAGAGAATGTAAATCTAGATTTCACAAAAATGGCATGCCACTCCCTGTTAAAGGGATATTTTCTCAGTAGGGAAACGTTTAGGGCCCCCAACCACAGGCTCCTCAAATAATGGGGTCAGCATGAAGCCTTTTGCTCTAGTCAACCAAGAGTGCCAGTTGACTCCTTATGCCAGGCCACTCCAGGTAGGACAGGATTGGACTTCAGTTCACCACCTCAGTCATATTAACTCTTATTTCTCCTCCAGTGACCATGCCTAGAGGAGTACATTGTCTGTTGCCCACAGTCATGGTAGAATTAGCATTAGGCAGAAGCTGTACCTTCCTATAAGGGATGCATGTAATTCCAGGAGTTATTTATTCTGACTACACAGGAGAAATAAACATCATGTTGCAGCCACCCACAAAAATAGTATAGATTTTTGCAGAACAGAGGGTTGCCTCTGCATAACTGGCAAATATTGGCCTGAAAATTGGCCCATTTCCTCTATTCCCTCTACACTGTATGATGTGAGGCAAACCTTCAATGTTGCTCAAAACACACCCATTTTCTATTTGGGGTAATAAGAAAATAGAACAACTTTCCATCCTTATGCAAAACCCTCTGCACTATGTGGCAGAGGTTTGTTCAGTAAAATGGTAGCTTTTCTGCTGTCTCATTAAGAGCCTGTCATGCAACAGATGCTAAAAGGTGGACTTTGATCCTCATAGAGGACTTTCAAAAAGGCAAAAGTTTATGCTTATACCCATTGAGCTACAAAAATAAAAGATAGGAAAGGACCTAAGTCCAATGTTTTCTCTTCCTGTTTTATTTCCTAGGGTTTTGTAGAGTGGCACCTTGCCTACTGCCACCCAAAATGCTGTGGTGACATGTAGCCAAGGGACAGACATTTGAGAAGATGAGACCTGGCACAGACAGGCAAGCAGCTGGAGCATGCCCCTCACCCTCCCCTAGGCCAGACACAGATGACATCTCTTAATGAAACAAGGACCTGACAAGCAGAAAATGATGGGTGGAAATCCCTTGAAATAACTTGGAATAACATTGCTCACCAAAAAAGTTAAAACGTTCATGCTTTTTTTGTCTAAAATTTGTTTAAATCCTTGTTCTTCCCTCATAACAACAGAAACACCCAAAATAACATTGATGCCTTTCTTTTTTAATTAATTAATTTTTTTATTTAACTATATCACAACTGTTGTCTCCTATCCCAGTCCCCCCTGGCAGAGTTCTTCCCCTCATCCCCACTCCACTTCACCTCTGAGAGGGTACCCCACCAGGTATTCCCAATTCTGTGGCATAAAGACTCTAAATGATCAGGTTCATCATATCCTACTGAGGCCAGACAAGGCAGCCCTATACTTCATATATGCTGGGGTCTTGGGCTAGCCCTTGTATACACTTGTTTTGGTGGCTTGATCTCTGGGAGCTCCCAGAGATCCACATTAGTTAACTAATTAGATGGTCTTCCTATTGAGTACCCATCCCATTCAGTTCCTTGAATCCTTCCCCTAATACTTCCATAAGGGTTTTTGACCTCCATCCAAAGGTTGGCTGGCTATGAGTACTGGTGGTAGAGCCTCTCAGAGGACAGCCATGCTAGTCTCCTGTCTGCAAGCACAGCATAGCATCAGTAATAGTGTCAGAGATTGGTACATGTATATGGGATGGATTTCAAGTGATCCAGTCATTGAATGGTCTTTCCTTTTGTCTCTGTTCCATTTTTGTCCCCGCATTTCTTTTTTTTTTTTTTTTTTTTTTTTTTGGTTTTTCGAGAACAGGGTTTCTCTGTGTAGCTCTGGCTGTCCTGGAACTCACTCTGTAGACCAGGCTGGCCTCGAACTCAGAAATCTGCCTGCCTCTGCCTCCCAAGTGCTGGGATTAAAGGCGTGCGCCACCACCCGCCCGGCCCCGCATTTCTTTTAGACAGGAACAATTTTGGTTCAAAAATTTTGAAGGTGGGTTGGTATATCTATTCTCCAATGTGTGCCCTGTCTGATTAGTGGACATGGTCTCTTTAGCTTCCCTCTCCTCACTGTTGGGCATTCAGACTAAGGTCACCTCCATTGTATCCTGGGAAAACTCTCACATCACAGGTCTCTGGGACTTTATAGAGGATCCTCTTAAACCTATCTCCTATCGCATCAGCTGCATATTTCCATTTATTTTCCTGGCCCTCTGGGCTTTTCTTCTGTCTCTTCACATTTGCTCCTCTCCCGTCTCTTTCCCACCCAGGTCCCTCCAACCCTGTGAAATCCTGTTCCCCCCTTAAAAATTTTTGGTTTTTAATTTTCCTTGGGGTTTGGGCCTTTTCCTTTCCTTGAAAAAATTTTAAAAATTTTTAGTTAATGGGAAAAGGGTTGTAGGGTTTTGGTTTTTAAAACCGAAGGGGTAAAAACCTTAAAAGGGTTTTTGGGGTTTAAAATTACCTTTCCCGGGATAAATTTTTCCAATTCAAACCCCCTTTGGGGACAAATTGGGGCCCCGGTTTTTGTTCAAAATATTCCCCGGGGAAAAAAAAGTTTCCTTTTTTGGAAGGTTGGCTTTTAAAAATTTTGGCTTCCCCGGGTTTCTTGGTTTTCGTGGTTTTATGGGGGGGGGGGGGGGGGGGGGGGGGGGGGGGGGGGGGGGGGGGGGGGGGGGGGGGGGGAAAATTTGGGGTTTAAAAATTTTTAATTTTCCTTTTTTAAACCCCAAATTTGGAAAAATTTAAATTTAAAAAACTTTTAGCAAAAAAAAAATTTTAAAATTTTGGAAAAACCCAGTTCCCATTAAATGGGAGCCCCAAAAAAGAAACCCCCCCCTTTTTGGGGGTTCCCCAAAAAAATTTTAAAATTCCTTGAGAATGGGGAAAAAAAAAAAAAAGGAAAAGGAAAAAGGTTTTTTTTTTTGAGGCAAAAATTTTTAAAGGGAAGGGGGTTAATTTAAAAAAATTTTTGGGACCCGGGGGGGAAATTTGTGGGAAAAAAAAACTTTAAAAAAGGTAAAAAAAAAGGAAGTGTTTATCTTTTTTCAGACTTAAAAAAAGATTTTTAAACAAGCTTCGAGAAATTTAAATTTTAAAATTTTTTCTAAAAGGTTTTAAATGACTAGTTTTAAAACCTTATTTTTTTCCTATTTTAAAAAATTTAAAAAATCCACTAAACCCCCCTTTTTTTGAGACAAGCGTTTCTAGCTATCCCCCGGTTTTGAACATGGCTTTGCCCCCGGGGTATTTTGTTTTTTTTTTAAACACGTAAAATTTAAAAAATTTTTCCCAATTTCCCCTTTTTTTTTGTTTTTAAAGCAACATGGGGTGACTTCCCACTTAAAAAAATTAAAATCAAAAAAGAAAATTTTTTAAGGGCCCTTTTGATAGTTTGTATTTTTTTTGGCCCGGGGGAAGGCCCTTTAAAAAAATTTGGCCCCCGTGGGTGTGAAAATTTTGACCCTTCTCCTAGCCCGAAGCCAATGGGGTTTTTAGCAGCCTTCAGATGAAAAATGTAAACTCAGCTCCTTCTGCACCATGCCTGCCTGGACGCTGCCATGCTCCTGCCTTATTGATAATGAACTGAACCTCTGAACCTGTAAGGCAGCCCCAATTAAATGTAGTCCTTGTTGCAGATGCCTTGGTCATGGTGTCTATTCATGCAGTAAAACCCTAATTAAGACAACCTATAACAATGGACCACTGATATGCTGCCAATCAATGTGCCATGTTTAACATATGCATTCCCTCTTCTTTCCACTCCTATAGAGACTATTCCACAGGACTGTTGCTAAGAGGAAAGGAAGTCATGATCAATCATTAAAGGCTATGCAGACAAAATCCCCAACTCTCCTGAGGAAGTGGAGGAGGTCCTGGAAATTGTCAATTTTTTTGCAGCTGGCTGGCAGGTAGAGACACACTCTGTGTGCAGTATCTAAAGAGACAGCCAGAACCTGGTATACTCTAAGATAGGTCCTCCCCATGATTCAGCCATAAGAAAATATGGGGGAAATTGCCTTTCTCAGAGAGATTTGTTTATAAAGCCTTTTCATAGATTTACCTTGTCTCTCAAAAGATCTAAAAGATTTGTTGCAGCCTTGACTTTGGATATCACAACCTTAATAGGCAGGACTTCTAGTTTTGTCTTATCCACTTCATCTTTAGTTAAAAAGATTCACACAGGATATTATGTAGATCACTTATCCAAAAATGTGTCAATGGCACTCATGATCCAGGGAGAATATTGACAAGGAACTCCAGGATAGGCTTAATACTTTAGACAAAGCAGTTCTATTTATGGGAAATCAAGTTCAAAATATTAAGATCAGGACCTCAGTGCAATGTGATTCATTCTTCCTTTGGGTTCATGTAACACCCTTGGAATGTAATACCTCTAAACATGACTGGTCTAAAATTTGGTCTCTTTTATAGGGGCTATGGAAAAATTCTAATTTGGCTATGGATACGGATTCCCCACATCATTAGATCAAGGGTGTTAGTGTAGGAATTCAGTTAAACTTAAAAATTAACTGTCCCAGGACATATCCCAGGAGGATTGCATTCCTTAGTTAGAGGACACCTCTAGATTAACATTCAAAGGAAGAAGGGAGAGGCTGATTAACATTCCTCAGACCACAGGGAAGGGAACCCACCTGCAGGCGAGAAAGGCCCAGAGCAGGACATATTACCAATCCTTGCCACTTACAGACAAGGAAGGTCCTTGCCACCTCATTCCCCAAAGACCAATCAGTTTAAAAGTCACACTGTTTTACCAATCATATTGTGCCTAGTCACTGTTTCTCTAGTCCACCGATTAAACTGTATAAAAACTGCTCTTAGCTTCAACTTGGGGTTCCTCTTACCTGCATGTGACAGAACCGCATTGCACTGGTTATTATCATTAAACCTCATGTTTTTGCAGCGAATCCCCTGTCCATGTGTGTTTCTTCGGGAGCATGTCCTCTGGTTTGGATCTTAGAGTCCAACATTAGTAATTCTAGAGTGGAATCCACTTCCATTGAGGAAGTTTCTGCTGCTTTTGCATCTGCTGTGCATGAATTCACTTCTTATTTTTCCTGGACAACTTTGCTGATAAATCAAGGAATCACAGTTGGTTTACTCTTACTGGATTTGTTTCTCCTTCCAGTCTGCATTAAGCAAGTCAAGTGCTCAATAGCCTCACTCATGACTGACATTTGCACTCTTCAATTAAATCAAAAGAGGGAGAGATGCTAGTAGGCCCAGCATGGCCTTGGAAGGGGCAGAATGACATGGTTCCTGCCCCTGGGACAGGATGAGCAGGCATGGGTCTCCTTGAGTGTCCAAGGCTGCTGAGGGCATAAGGCTTGTTTGTATAATAATGACATCTTTTATGTTCCTCCTTCAAGAATGTACTCCTGCTAATATTAGTGACTCCATGATAATCAGAGACAGCAGTCCAGAGGCAAAGTATTGCTAATGTCTCAGCAAAATGACAAGGCTGGGACCTGCAGGATAGTCCTTAATGCTGTGGAAAAGTACTTCCAAACAATGAATTAAAAAATATATAGCTGGGCGGTGGTGGCACATACCTTTAATCCTAGCACTTGGGAGGCAGAGGCCGGCGGATTTCTGAGTTTGAGGCCAGCCTGGTCTACAGAGTGAGTTCCAGGACAGCCCGGGCTACAAAGAGAAACCCTTTCTCGAAAAACAAACAAACAAAAGAAAAAAAAAAAACCCACTATATATATATATATATATATATATATATATATATATATAAATTTCTTTAAAAATAAGGATACACTATGAATTATATGAGGGCTTCATGAATCTAAAGGAACAAAAGCAGCTGTACTGTGAACCAACATATCAGAAAGATAATAAGGAAGGAGATAAAGAAATTTAGAGAGTGGTGATAACAGAGGATTCTAACCAGCTAAGGTTTTGTTTGTTTGTTTATGTATATAAAAGCAGATTCCTGAGTTCTAGGTCATCCTGGGGCAGAGTAAGTTTAGGTCTGGGTGTGGTAGAAATGATAATTTCTTATATTCTTTGCTTAACAGAGGCATGCAGATTCTTAATTCTTTTGCAAAGTTAAAAGAAAATGTGTGCTTGCTCTCTCCTAAGAATTAAGGTGCCAGGTCACTGGATGGTGAGTCATAGGATGATCAAAAAGGAACCCAGAGTAAATGACTAGATTTATATGTAAAATGAAAGACAGGGTTTATGATATGAAAGAGATGAGCTATCTAGAAAAATTTTTTAGAGTAGCAAGAGAAAACCTGCTTAGAGAACTATATCAAGTCACATACACAAACATACACACACACACACACACACACACAGAGAGAGAGACAGAGAGAGAGAGAGAGAGAGAGAGAGACAGAGAGAGAGAGAGAGACAGAGAGAGAGAACTGTCTGGAGATCTTTGGAGAGATCTAGAAAGCTGTCTTGAGCTTAACATAGGTCATCAGATTAGACCCACAATTTGACTTCAGGTTGTTTATTTTCACCATTCTCAGACACCCCTTCTCTGAGAATCCTTCCACTTGAGACTGGTCCTTGGCATGCAGTGAAGTACATGAAATCACTAAGTAATTCAATTCCATTGCAATACATTCAATGCACTGACTCCCAATTCACTGACTCCCTCCCTCTTAGAAACCTTCTCTTTCCTATGCTGTTCTTGTTAGCATTCTGTCTAAACTCCAACTCCACAGTTACCTGGCAACAGCCAGGTATGCTCCTCCCTGCAGCTACCTGGTAACAGCCAGGTAGCCCTGCCCACTATTATAAAAGGGGCTGTATGGACCCTCCTCTCTCTCTTGCCCCTGTGACCCTTGCGCCTGCAGGTTCTCGTCTCCCTTCCCTTCCCCCTCTCCACGTGGTCATGGCCAGCCACCTTTCTCTCTCTCCTTTCTGCCCTAAATAAACTCCCTTCGTGGAACCCTCTGCCCTGGCATCTTCTGTTCCAAGCTGCTCTGCGTCAAGATAACAAGAGTTCTCATGAGAGTTGGTCTTGTGCTACTTCTGACTCATACTGCCAAATCTTTCTCTGAATTGTCATTTTTGTCAACTAGGCACCATTGTTAGATTTTCAACGCAGCAGCTTAGAACAGATAATGCCAGGCCAGACATTTCCACGAGGGGAACATTTATTTAGGGCAAAGGGAAGAGAGTGAGAGGAGAGAGCAGAGAAAGAGAGAGAGAGCAGAGAGGAAGAGCAGAGAGAGGTAGAGGCTGGCCATGACCACGTGGAGAGATGGGGAAGAGGAGGGTGGAGGGGAGCCTGCAGGCCTGCGGGAATCACAGGAGCAAGAGAGCAAGACAGCAAGAGGGCAAGAGGGCAAGAGGGCAAGAGAGAGAGGAGGGTACCAGACAGCCCCTTTTATAGTGGGGAGGGCTGCCTGGCTGTTGCCAAATTGCTGTGGGGAGGAGCATACCTGGCTATCATCAGGTGACTGTGGAGGTGGAGTTTAGACAGAGTACAGAAGTCACTTTCCAACAAGGCTGGTTCCTTCTACAAACTAACCTTGCTTTCATTTTTATGGATTAAAAATATGTATTAAGGCAGGTTTCTATTCCAGCCAGATCATACTGTAATCCAGAGCATCTCTGCCCTCCAGACAGATAGCATAGACTTCGGAGGTCTTTGGATGTAATCACTTGCCAGAGAAACCATGTTGCTGGACTAAAATTACTTTACAGAAGTCAATGTCTTATTGAAGTATAAAATGAAAAGGAATTTGGGTAGTAGAAAGGTAGAGGATATATCCTTGAGGAGTTAAGGTGAAAAATAGGAGTGAATATGTTAAATATACATTCTATGATATTCTCAAAGAATTAATAAAAATGCTTATTAAATATAAATATGTTTACAGAGATGGCTGCAGATGTAGTAATATGACCCAGTGTTTTCATAGCCTGTGTAATGTTCTGAACTCTCAAGTAACACTATAAGGACGGCATTTTCAATGACCTCTGAAAGGATAAAATCATATATAATTTATAAAAAAAAAAATGTTGATCTCAAGTGTAGTGGTATATGTGTTTTTTGTGGATACACCCAGCCAATTCATGATCAGAGCACAATTTGTTGAATTGATTCTTTTCTTACAACTTTAAGTGGGTTCTTTGGATTAAACACTTGATATTATATGTGTTTATACATGTTTACACACATACTTGCTCACAGGATTCTCAATAAAACCTATAGAACACTGCTTATACTAAAACACTCATATCTTCTGCTCACTGGGGCATTCTGTAATTAAGATTACAGAGATTTAAGATCAAAATCTAATTTAAGATTAAAGCCTTTTCTTTTAATTTTGTGGAAGATAGCATGGTGTCTCACATCTATAATAACAGCAGTTGGAAGGGAGAGGTAGAATGATCAGGAAGTCAATCCTGACACAAATAAATAAATACAAATATATAAACCTGAGCTGGAAAGAAACATCAATGATAAAATTCTTGCTTCACATTTGTGATTATCTGAATCTGATTCTCTTCCTCCTCCTCTTCCAAATACAACAACAACAACAACTACTACTACTACTACTACTACTACTACTGAAGAGGTTAACTCTGGAACTTTGGAAAAATTCCACCAGAACCCTCCACTCCTGGAAGACAAAGGTCATAAAATGCTTAGGCAAATCTCCCTTCCAGAAGGAAGAGTCTAATTAACATTCCTCAGACCACAGGGGTGGGGACTGACCTACTGGTGGGGGAGGCCCAGAGCACATGGACAGATTCCACAGATGGACCTTGGCCATACACAGACAAGGGAGGTCCTTGTTCCCAGCCAATTTGTGATCATTGTGCCTAATGGCAGCTGCCCTAAAGACTTTATTAAAAGCTCTCTGAAGGAGAAGCGTGGGGTCACCTGTCCTTTTGGATGCAGGATGGTCCAGCATGCTGGAACATAAAAATTCCTCTTGCTTTGTGCAGCGATTCACACAGGAATCCAGTAAACAAAGGCTTTCAGAGTCTTACACTACTATACTACTACTACAGCTACTACATCTACTGTTGCTGCTACATACACACACATACATACTTTAAGGATCATAATTTTTAAATAAATTTATAAATTACTTAATTTTCTCATTAATATGTTTTAATTTTAACTGTCTGATTCCATGGTCATATTAACACAACACTGTTTCAGTGTCATACATGTACCACACTTTTACATAAAACATAAGGCAGAAGCACTTAATGAAATAGTGAAGAATGACAGAAGGGGAAAATGAAATGGAAGACTTATGTGATAGGGTTGAGTAAAATGATTTTTAAAATCTTACAAATTATCTCAATACAAATCACCCATTAAGGTAAAAGGAAAACAAGAAAATGTCATTTACATTAATTGTCAGGAACCAGAGGTTGCTTGAAATCTAGAAAAATGATTCCTCATAGTCTTTCAGATATGACAAAATTCTTGTTCAGTATATCTTTCTCCCTAATACCATTTCAGGTCCTTGACTTTATATGACCATAGTTGTAATATTTTCCATATATGCCTCATTTATTTATAAACCAATTTTATTTAAAAATGTGTATGTACTACAGAAAAAGTAATAAAATTAAAAACAAAAATGGATAGTATGTTAGAAAGTAATTTTTTTGAAAGAGTCTTTTATAATATATGAATGTTTTGCTGAATGTATGTATATATTAGTACCACATACATGCTTCATGCACACAGAAGCCAGATGAGGTATTCCTGGCAAATGAATTGTCGCCAAATGGATGCTGGGAACTGATCCTGAGTTTTCCACAAGAAGAGAAAGCTATTCTCACCTCTGAGACTCTTCTTCAATACCAGAAAGAAAACAATTCTTTATGAAAAATATAAAGAATAAGACTAGAGTTGTAAATGTTGTAAGTTGAGCAAAATGTTGGAAGCTAATATGTGTGTAGGCATTCAATCACTCACTTTTTGTACACATTTTCAAGTTTACAAATTTAATATCTCTAGGACCTCAGAATCTATGTCAATAGCTGCCCATTGGTGCACTTACCCCAGCTTCTCTACTGTATTAACATGTTACTACTTAACATCTTTAAATACAAGCAAAGGAGAAATGGATTTATATAATTCAATCTTCTTTCTGTAAAAATCTTTACTTTATTCTTTCAATCTAACTAAGAGGTCCAAAAGCAGCAATCTCTACTTGAGATCTAATTGAGTACAAATATTTTCTAAATCTCATATTGGCCTCATAACTATTGAATGCCTAGGATTGTTTTCAACACATGAAAGGTAATATTAAATAGCATATTTCCCATGATAAATAAAGACAGAGTTATTTTCCTTGGGACAAGGTAAAGACATTTCATTGTCACTGGGAAAAGCATAACTTATGAGAATTCAACAATATTCTGTTTCATGTGAGCTGTATATCTATCTATGTGTCTGTCTGTCTATATATCTACACACACACATACATGTTTTATATATATATATATATATATATATATATATATATATATATTACAACAACCAACTGATTCTCTAGAAAAGTCCAAGAAATATAAAAAGTAGAACACATAACTTCAAAAATTGATGCTTGGAAGTAGACATTTTATGAAAACAATGAAACTAGATCCCTGTCTCTCACCCTGTATAGCATACTCAGAACCAATTAAAAACCTTAATTAAGAACTGAAATGTAAAAACTGCTAGAGAGAATACCTCAAGACATTGACACTAATTCCCAAATAGGACTCTGATAGGTGAGCAAATTAAAAAAATATATTCACATAGTAGATTGTATTCAATTGAAAACTAGAACAGAAGAAATGTTTACAAGAGTAACCTAACAGAAAATCTGTGGTATCAATTCACCAGATTGAAGATTCATATTCATAATATCTAAAAAACTTAAATGTTTTTAACAACAAAAGATTTACTCATACCACCTTTACATGAAAGGCAATCATATACAATCTGGTATTTTTGCCAACTGTGGTTGACATTGATACTGCTTTAGTTCTTTGAGGCTTCTCTATGACACTTGGATACAATCCATTTCACATTTCTAAACATCCATCATGTTTACATTATGGATATTTTGAAGGTACATGACATAGGTCAATAACTTGAAGAAAATTGCTGCTATCTCAATAAAGATGAAGAAAAGAGTAATGTTGTAAATGTGCAGCATGGTTTTCATGTAGGTCTCAAACATCTGGAGTGGGGGCTATGCCAAAACATGCAGCCTGTATATGGAGTATGGTCTTCTAAAAAAAAAAAAAAAAAAAACAGTTGTTCAGTTATTCATAGAATATTATTTTTTTATATCTATTGTATTCAGTTTGCAACTACATTGAGAATTTTTGTATGTATACTCATGAGGGATACTGGACTATAATTTATTATATTTTTGTTGGGTTTATACTTGATTTCACTATTTCAATATTATTTGCTTTGTGAAGGAGCTTATTGTGGTTCTGAATTTTTTTAAACATAACTCAAAAAGTATTGCTTGTTTGAAGGCTCTATAGAATTCTTGTATAAGTATATCTGACCCTTGGTATTTGCTTGTTTGTTTCTTTTCATTTTATTCTGTTTGAATGCTTTTTAAATTTTTTTTGATTTGCTGAAAAAAAAATTAAAAATAAAATTAAAAAAAAAAAAAAAAAGCAAACCTTTTTTTTTTTTTTTAATGGTCTGTTCAAGGACATTTGCCAAAATTAATGTTGTTTAAATATTATTTTAATAATAAAATATTAGTATTTTCAATATTATTTAAAAATAAAAAAAAAAGTGAAGCAGAAGATGAAGACAATGATAGAAGTGGAGAAGAGGTTTTCATCTTTAATTTAATAAAGGAGGGAATGGCACCAAAATACCAACACAGAAATTAGTAGTTTCCTAAAAAAAAATAAAGGTTACAATTGCCACAACTTTTATGAAAACAGCTGTTACCCCAGGCAAAGAGTCAGATGCCACACAGAGAGAAGAAGATAGAACTGCAGAGGTGAATAAGATTAAAGAATACTTACTGTTCTTCCAGGGGGTTCACTTCAGTTATCAGAACCCACATGGTTGTTCACAACCTCTGTATCTTACATTCAAGCAGACCAGATGCAGTCTTCTGAGGACATTGAGTACAAGCTTTGCATAGATATACATGCAGATAACCTTCATATACATAAAACAGAAATAAGATTAAAAATTGATAGTAACCTCAACTAAAGTAGTCACAACATCTGTCAAAAAGGCACCTAAACAAGAAGAATCACTAGATGGAAACAAGGGTAAAATGGAAGCTGTTATTCCATAATATGTGCTGAAACACAGCAAGAAAGCTAAGAGGTAAAACATGAGAATAATGAATATGTGGTAGAGGAACAGGACAATGAAGATGATAGGGACAGGAAGAAATTAAGTTGAAAATGACTTTGAATCTTCAGTGGTAAATGCAGCAGGTGCTCTTGCCTGAATTATTGAGGGAGACAAAGATGATGATGAGGAAGAGGAAGAGGAATTTAAAGAAGTTATGAGACTATACTAGCTAAGGAGTTGGGAGGGTAAACTCTTACAAAAGTAGCTCACATGAAAGCCTTGGACAAGGAGGAAGATGAAGATGAAGAGGAACAGGGCATGAAAAAGGAAAAGGAAAGTAATGAATGCTCAGAATAAGGATCATCAATAAAACATCTGGAAAATAAATGAAGGAAACAACAAAGCAGGTACCAAAGCCAGGAAACAAACAAACAAAAAAAGAGGCTCAGAATCAGGTATACTTTGGATCATTCTTCATTGGAAAGCAAAATTCTAACAAATATGTCCCCCAAATAGCAGCTGACATCAATAATTTTTGTTAACCTTAATGTATCTGTCAGCACTGGTCCTAATAGGAATCTTGGTTATATAGATTTTGAGTTGTTGACAAAACTTGAAAATGCCTGAACTTGCCTGTTTAAAACTATTTGGATATGCAATTAATGTAGAGAACCTGAAAGGCAGATGCAGTAAGGAAATGTAAGCTGTAAATGAGTTTTGGTCAGAATTTCTATTTCAAGGTCACTCAGGATGAATTGAAAGAATTGTATAATGATGTCACAAAGGTAAGTTTAGTCACTCAGGATGGGAATAGAACAGGGATTGTTTATATTAAATGTCCAAGTGAAGCTGATGAAGAGAAAATCTTTGAAGAAAAGCAAGGAACAAAAATCAACGGGTGATCCATATCCTTCCACTACACTGGATAAAAAGGTCAAAGGAAAGAGAGTGGTACATGAAAAACTTTGGTTTTAAGTAACCTCTCCTATAGTGCAGCAGAAGAAACTCTTCGGGAAGTATTCGAGAAAGAAAACTTTTATCAAAGTGCCCCAGAACCCAAATGGTAAATCTAAAGGGTATGCATTCATAGAATGTGCTCCATTTGAAGATGTGAAAGAAGCTTTAAACTTTTGCAATGAAAGGGAAATTGAGGGCAGAACAATCAGGTTGGAGTACCAAATATACAGACATTCACCTATTATAAAATTCAATCATCCAACACTCTGTGAAATTCATATATGAGGGTACCACTTAAGATGGCTTAAAAGAAACACACATTGGAGGCCTCCATTCAGGCAAGAATTATCATAGATTAGAGATATAGGTCCTCTAAACGTTTGATTATGTGCCATGGAAGATGGTGAAGCTACTGGAAAAAAAAGACCTTGGACTTGGAAAGCCTAACGTTCAAGGTGGCTCTAGGGGTTCATTGTAGAGGCAGAGTAGAGTTAGAGTGCTTTTCAGAGGTGGAGAAGTTTTGGGTACGAAGAACATTCAAAGGAAGAAAAAAAGAAAGAAAAAACGGTACAGGAGGAGCAGTCAAGCAAAGAAGAAAAAATCTGAATACTTTCTTCTGATTGTATGTTTCTTCTATTAGAAGCAAAGAACTTTGGAGATTTTATTATGTTATTTGTTTTACGATAAGGCTCTCTAAGGAGATTTCAAATCATATACAGTCATGTGATCTACACAACATTTCAAGAAAAATACCCTGTTCATATATATATATATATATATATATATATATATATATATATATACGTATACATATATACACATACATATACATATATATGTGTGTGTGTGTGCCTCTGTGTGTGTGTGTGTGTGTGTGTGTATATATATATATATGTATTCCTCCTAGAAAGACTAATGTAAAAGTTTACAATTATATCTAAAGTTTTAAGTTACATTATTTTACCATATTCACTAAGCCCTTATTATCCTACATTTAGTTTACTTGTTTTTCAATGAAGCCTACAAGAGAAAATTTTATAATTATTTTGGATTTGTGACTTTAGGACAAATTACAAATATAAACTCTGCTGCAAATAAGTAAACTCATTGCTGGATTTCCAAGCTATCTTACAGATACTTCATAGGTACAGCAGAGCTCAGAGGCATTTGGTAACAACATATTACTTAATCAACACAGTTGTGTCAATATTTTTGAAAATAAGTCTAGATGTATCACATATGAATCATTTCATGGCTGCTCCTTGACTCCAAGAAGTATGTTCCCATCAGAAACAATAAAAAGGTGAATATCATAAACTGAAAACCTGTTTAACATGCTTAGGTTATTTAACATCAAGTTTTACAACAAAAAAACACAATAGAGGTTCATTCATTTAGGCTTCTGATCTGGTTTTCTGAGGGCTATGGAACAATATGGCTGCTCAATATCTCTACAGGGCATCATATTTCAACGACTAACATAGAGTCTTTGTTTAATATTGATTTCCTTTAACATACCCTCTAAAATAATTTAAGGAATCATTGTGAATAGAAGACATTGAATTGAGTATCTGAAAGAAAAAATCTACTTTGCTGTAGGGCAATACTAATAAATTCAAAGTCATTAAAAACTTTAGATGCATAGAATCACAATGAGATGTCATAAATTTTCCCAGTTACTGAACTTTTGTGTAAAATCTGAAAATACTCTCCTCCTCACTACAACTCTATATTCTTTCATCTCAGCTCCACTATTTTGCTTTATTCCCTCTTTCTTTTGCATTTTCAGTGTTGCTCATTTCAAGACACTTTCTGTGCTGAATATTGCTAAAGATCAAAGCTCAGAATTTCAATATTATGGCTCTCAAGTGTCAATATTTTTGTAATTAATTCCTTCACATCTTTGGCTCAATTGTATATTTTCAAAAGAAATATAACACCAAAAATTCAGGAGGTTAAAAATCATTTCAGTTTTAGTACAAGACTCTGAATTTTATATGAATTAAAATATACTAAGAGTTGATGCTTTGCTACTATGGTTTTAAACCCATTATACAGAAAAGTAAGTGTTTTAGTTTGCTTTCTATTGCTCTGATCTAAACACCATTAACAGTACAAACATGGGAGGAAAAGTTGTGCTTTACTTTATAGCTTATAATTCATCGCTGATGGATGCCAAGTCAAGAGCTCAACACAGGAACCTAGAGGTAGGTACTAAATTGGAGACTGTGAAATAACTCTGCTTACTGGCTTGCAATTTGGCTTTCTCAGTCTTATTCCTTATACAATTCATGACCTTTTGCCTAGGGTTGACACTGTCTCCACTGTGATGTGCTCTTCTGTATCAAAAATTAACTAAGAAAATTCCATCCATATTTATCTGCAGGCCAGTATGATGAATACATTTTCTCAAATAAGTTTCCCTCTCAATAATCCCAATGAAATTTCCTCCACTTTAATTTAGATTATTAATTTAAAAATAATAGAATTCTCAGAAAAGTTTAAAGTTTCTCATATTTCATATTTGTATTCACATATTTTTGAATATTTAAGCTTTTAGTGTGTGTGTGTGTGCCAGTGTGCCTGTGTGAGTATGTGTTCATATGTGTGCACAGGTGCCTATGCAGACCTCTGGAAGGGAATATCAGATCTTCTGGCGCTATAGTTACAGGCAATTTTGAGCCATCTGAAGTGATTGCTAACGTGTGAACTCTAGCCTACTATCAAAGTAGTATGTTCCCCTAACCACAGGAAAAAAGAAATGTTTGGCACCTTGACTGCATTTTCCCTTTTTTTTTAATTTAAATATTTATTTATTTAATTTATTCATTTAAGAGTGTGTGTGAGTGTGTGTGTGTCTGTGTGTGTGTGTGTGTGTCTGTGCAACATATATCCAGTTCCCAAGATGCAAGAAGCATCTTACCTCTGGAACTATGGTTAATGTTGCTTGTAAGCCACCATGTAGGACTTAGGAATCAAATTCTTTTGTCTGCAAATTTTTAGAATACTAATTTTAACTTGAAAAGTAAACATCATCACTCTTAAGCTTTAGGCAGATATTATTACTTATTTCAGATATATTAAACATTAAATAAACACTAGTAGAACCTAGATGGGTATATGTGGCCAATAATTTGTTTGGCCTGGCAGTCTATTCCCAATTCAACTGGCAATCAAACTTTGAAAAAATGGACAATTGCACAGAAGAAAATTCAGTTTTCCTATTGGGATCTCTAGTTCCCCATAATCTATATTATATACTGTCATTATATGTATACTTCCCTCAATCAATTTTTGATAATTAATTGAGTCCAGTTAGTATTCCTCAGATGTTTATTCATGCATGGTAGTGAGACAATCCCCTGGAGAATGGCATACCTTTTAGTTGCTATATCCTCAGTAAAAAATGATTTTTCTGACTCCCAAAACATATCCACTGTCAAGACTACTTTATTGTGAAAAGGACCATGGAGATCATCTACTCCACGTGTGCCAGGGTCTTGTGCAGGCAACCACAATTGTGACAGCCCTGTCTTTTCCATAAGGCAATCTTTTACAACACATCATCCAGCTATTACATTCTTTCCATCCTCCTTTCCACAGCCTTCCCTGAGTCTTGGTGGTTATTATAGATTTACCAAAATCTGAACACTTCATCTTTTTTCCCTCTCAGAACATTGATTAGTTTTAAGCCTTTTTATTGGTTGATGTCCTGTGCAGTAAGAACTTTGATTGTTCAATGTTAAGAATGGTATAGCTTAGTAAATTTCTCTATTTAAAATTGTATTACTTACAAATTTGATGAAAGAAGGAAATAGTACTGTGGCAGAATTTGTCAAATTAAAAATAATTCCCCCAAATATTCCTCCTCACAATAATTTTATTGTATTTACCATAAATGAAGTATTAATAGAATCTCACAAATTGTTGGGCTTTTACTTTTGTAGAAAGTAAAAATCCATAGGAGCTTTGAAGCTGTTCAGTCTCTTTTTAAAATTCTTTTATTGATTATTTTGTTTATTTGCATTTCAAAGGTTATTCCACTTCCTGGTTTGCTCTCTGAAAACCCCTCATCTCACTCCCCTCCCTGCCTCCATGAGGATGCTCCCCAACCCACCCACTGACTCCCACCTCACTCATCCACTCCCACCCCGCCCCACCACTCTAGCATTCCCCTAAGCTGGGGCATCAAGCTTTCACAGGATCAAGGGCCTCCCCTCCTTTGATGCCAGACAAGGCCATCCTCTGCTACATATGCAACTGGAGCCATGGGTCTCTCCATATGTATTCTTTGGTTGGTGATTTAGATACTGGGAGTTCTGGGAGGGGGGTCTGATTGGCTGATATTGTTGTTCTTCTTATGGGGTTGCAAACTCCTTCAGCTCCTTCAGGCCTTCCCCTAACTCCTCCATTGGGGTTCCCCTGCTAAGTCCAATGGTTGGTTGCAAGGATCCGGATCTGTATCTGTAAGACTCTGGACAAGGAGACATCCATATCAGGTACCTGCCAGCAAGCACTTCTTGGCATCAGCAAAAGTGTCCGGGTTTGGTGGCTACATATGTGTTGGATCCCCAGGTAGGGCAGTCTCTGAATGGCCTTTCCTTTAGTCTCAGCTCCACTCTTTGTCCCTGTATTTTCTTTAGACAGGAGCAATTCTAGGTTAAAATTATGAGAAGGGTGGGCGGTCTCATCCCTCAACTGGGGGACATGCCTAACATCTGGATATGGTTTCTATGGGTTCTCTATCCACTTTAGTGGGTATTTCAGCTAATGCCATCCCTGTCTGAGATTTTCTGTTGGCTACCCCAGTTCCCCATCTCCCATTGCTCTGTTCAATTTCCTGACTCTCTGTACATCTCCTCTGTCTCCTCCCATACCTGATCCTGCCCCTCTTTTATTCCTCTCCCTCTTCCTCTCTTCCTCCCAAGTCCAGCCCACCCTCTACCTCCTGTGGTTAATTTGTTCTCTCTTCAAAGTAAGACTAAATCTTCCATACTTTGGTCTTACTTCTTCTTTACCTTGACATGGTATGTAAGTTGTATCGAGGGTATTCTGAGGGTTTTTTCCTAATATCTACTTATTAGTGATTATATACCATTTGTGTTCTTTTGTGATTGGGTTACTTCACTCAGGATGATATTTTCTAGTTCCATCCATTTGCCTATGAATTTCATGAAATTGTTGTTTTTAATGGCTAAATGGTACTCCATTGTGTAAATGTACCACATTTTCTGCATCCATTCCTCTGTTGAGGGATTTCTAGGCTGTTTCTGGCATCTGACTATTATAAATAAGGCTGCTATGAACATAGTGGAACATATGTCCTTATTATAGGTTAGAACAGTTTTTGGGTATGTGCTCAGGAGTGGTATAGCTGGGTCCTTAGTTGGTCCTATGTCCAATTTTCTGAGGAATCACCAGATTCATTTCCAGAGTTGTTGTATCAGTTTGCAATCCCACCAGCAATGGAGGAGTGTTCCTCTTTCTCCACATCCTCTCCAGCATCTGCTCTCACCTGAGTTTTTGATCTTAGCCATTCTGACAGGTGTGATGTGGAATCTCAGGGTCATTTTGATTTGCATTTCCCTGATAACTACGTATGTTGAACATTTCATTAAGTGCTTCTCAGTCATTTGAGATTCCTTAGTTGAGAATTCTCTGTTTAGCTCTGTACCCCATTTGTTAATAGAATTATTTGGTTCTCTGGAGGCTAACTTCTTGAGTTCTTTGTATATTTTGGATATAAACTCTTTAAACTTCAAATAAGTAGCCATTTTGTAGGCAAATAGTTGAAATCATCTTTCTGAGTACAACTGAGAAGGAAGCTACATTTTGATTTTGGTAAAATAAATAGGATATATAAACATAAAATAAATACTTCTCTAAGTATATTTCAATGCAAATGTACATAGGACTTAACATTTTTTGATTAAAGTATTTATTCTTACCCTCTCTTATATATCGAAATAAAAATCATCTCTTTATCTAAATAAAAAGCTACTTTACAAAATTTAAGTGACATATACCATAGCCTACTACTAGATTTATATTCTCTTTAGAAAAAGATGTGATTTTTGAAAAATTAGCTTATATTTATTTTATATGTATGTGTCTGTTTATGTGAACTGCATGCATGCAGTACCTGAGAAGGCCAGAATAAACCCAGGTAACTAGAATTAGAGATGGATATTAGCCGTTATGTGGTTGGTGGGAATTCAAACAAGGTCTTTGGAAGAGCAGTACTTGCTAGTATCTATTGAGATATCTCTCTAGCTTCGTGAAAACACATCCGTCTGTATCGTGAATATCTATATAATTACAGCTGATTTGTAATTTTTTCATTGAAAATAGTTTTTATGCAGTATATTCTGATTAGGGTTTTCCCTCCCTCTAGTGTTCCCAGCTCCTCCCAATCTTCCCTCCTTTCTTGCTCCACAACCTGTTTCTGTTTCTTAGTAGAAACAGGTATCTAAAGAATAGTTAAAATAAAATCATAACGACCAAACAAGGCAAAGAGCAAAAGAAAAAACAGTAAGAAATATATATATACATTGATGCATGAATGTTAGCACCCACATGAATCCTATAAAACCACAGACCTTGAACCAACAATATATATGCAAACTACCTGTAGCTGAAAAATGTGTTTATTATGACTTAACATTATAATACAAAGAATAGCCAAAGAAGTCATTGAGTTTGTTTTATGTATGCCATCTACTTCTGGGGATGAGGCTTCCCTGGTTTATTTCCTTAGTGGGACTTACTTGGAGAAAACTAATGTTTTATTTGGAAGTGGCTGTGAAGTAGAAACAGATTCTAGATTAAGGATGAAAACCTGTCTTCAACTCTCCTTTCATTTCTCAGACCCACCTGGTGCAGATCCCTTTGTCGATCCCTGTGTACACTGTCCATGAACAATAATCTCTGTGAGTTCACATATGCCTCAGACCTGTTTTGTTCAGGTGGCCTTTATTGCTTAGTGTCCTTACCCTTCTCTGCCTCTTAAATGGATTCTGCCTCCTCTTCCTCAGAGTTTCCTGGGACCTGAAGGAAGGAATTAAATGGATACATCTGTCTGTGGAGAGCCACATATAGCCTTGGCAATGGCCATGTTGTTTGGGGATTTCCATGGAACCCCTTTGCCTAGGAATTCTATTAGATGTAATCCATTCCCAGTAATGGAAACTTCAATTGGAGATCTACAGTTGGGGCCTCTCTCTGTCTCTGTCTTTCTCTCTTTTTTCCATACATATATGCACATGTTTGTGTGCCACTCAAGTAACCCGAAGTGTTAGTTGTCCTCCCTATATTCCTTACTTATCCCCCATCTAGACTACCCTTTCCTGTTCAATGTTACTGTTCCAGTGCCCCCTTCCAGGTCCACTTATAACTGTCTATACTATTTCTCTTTACTAAGAAGACACATCCCTAACCTCATGGTCCCTTACTCTCTACATAGACTCTGTGGTTATAGGGATTGTATCTTGATTATCAATGACTTAACAGCTGACATTCAAATATAAACAAGTGCATACCATATTTGTGTTTCTTGTTATGAGTTACCTCACTAAGCATGATGCTTGCTGGTTCTGTTTACATTGGCCAAGGACAAGGAAATGGCCTGCTTGGCGGGAATATGATACTGGCCAAGGACAAGGAAGTGGGCTTCAGGCAGGAATCTGATACAAGGCCAGAACAAAGAAGTAATTTCAGGCAGGAATCTAAACATTAGGCTAGAACAAAGAAGTAATTTCAGACAGGAATCTATATTTTAGACTAGAACAAGGAAGTAGGCTTCTGACATGAAAATTACTTTGGGCTAGGACGGAGAAGTAGGCTCAGATATTTTTGGTCATCCTGATAAGCTTTTAGAAATAGTGTCCATAGGAGTGTTCACGGAACTTTGTTTAATACCTTGCTTGTTCTTTGACTATTTATGTTTATTGTCTTGCTTGTTCCTTGACTATTTGCATCTATTGTATGGCTAGTTCCTCAACCTAGATCTGATCTTAATCCTTGCATATAAATAAAGTGGTATAAAAGCAAAAAGGAGGAGGGGAGATGAGTAAGAATTTTCTAGGGAGGGTAAATGGGGAAAGGGATGTAATGTAAATAAAGAAAATATCTAATAAAAATAAATAAAAAAAGAAAATTTCATCCTTTAATTTTTAACTGGTTAGTAATAGTCCATTGTGTAAATGGACCACATTTTCTTTATTCATTCATCTGTCATTTAACATGAAAGTTATTTCCAATTTCTGGCAATTATGAATAAGACAGCAACAAACAAGCTTGAGTAAGTGTCTCTGTGGTAAGAGAACACATCCTTTGGGTGTCTGCCAAAAAGAAGAGTGGTATGACTAGATCCTGAGGTAGATCAGTTCCCATATTTCTGAGGAATCAGTACTTCCACACTGATTTCCACAGTGGCTGTAAAAGTTTACACTACCAACAATAATGGAAGAGAGTTCCCTTTATATCATATCTTTGGCAGGAGGAACTGTTATTTGTTTCGTTGACCTTCGTCATCTTAATTGGGATAAGATGAAATCTCCTAGTAATTTTGATTTGAATTTCCTTGATAACTTGATAACATTTTTAAGTGTTTCTCAGCCATGTGAATTTCCTCTTTGGAGAATTCTGTTTAGATCTGTATTCCATTTTTAAATTGAGTTATTGGTTTCCTTATATCTATTTTCTTGTGTACTTTATATATTTTTGATATGTAATAGCTTCAATCAAATGTGTAGTAGGCAAAATTATTTTCTTGTTCAGTAGCCTTCCACTGTTGTAAAAAGCCTTTCAGTTTCATAGGGTTGTATCTGTTAATTTTGGTGTTAGCACCTATAATATTGTCATTCTATTCAGAAATGGTTTTCCTGTGCCAATGAGTTCAAGAGTAATTTCCAAATTATCTTACATCATCAGATTCAGTATATCTGATGTTATGTTGAGTTCTTTGATCTATTTGGGGTTGATCTTTCTTCAGAGTAGTAAGATGGATTTATTTGCATTCTTCTACATGCAGCTATCCAGTTTGATCAGCACCATTTATCTTTTTTGTTGTTGTTTTTTATCAAAAAAAGAGTTTGTAACTGTCTAAACATACTTTTTTGTTCTTCAGTCCAATTCCATTGATTAGTGTGTCTTTCTTTTATAACAATACCATGATATCTCTATTAGTATAGCTCTGTAGTACAATTTGAGATCAAAGCAGGTAATACCTTCAGCAGTACTTTTATCTTTAATAAGTGTCTTTCTATCCTCTTTGTGTGTGTGTGTGTGTGTGTGTGTGTGTGTTTATGTGTGTATGCATTTCCATATGAAGCTGAGAATTGCCATTTCAGATTTTTTTTTTGCGGTGGGGGGGAGGCAGCATGTTGCTTGAATAGATAACCTACCAAGGATATTTATCATGAGGAATTGTTTTGTTTCTTTCAAAGGACGATTCTGCATCCAATGAGATGATCAAGTGATTTTCTTTTTTGTATTTCAGTCTGTTCATAAGATGATTTGCTTCTATAAATTTATGTAATTTGAACCATTCCTGCATCTCTGAGATAAAGTCTGCTTGATCAAGTTGGATAATCTTTTTGATGTGTTCTTAGATTGATTATTTTAATTATTGTATTTTTGTATCTATGTTTATAAGGGAAATTGTTCTGTAATTCTCTTTGTTGGTCTTTATATGGTTTTGGTATCAGAGTAACTTGAGCTCATAAAATAGCTTGGGCAATTTTCCTTCTGATTTTCTTTGGTCAAATAATTTGTAGAGTATTGAAATAACTCTTCTTCTAAAATCTGGCAGAATTTTTCACTAAAACCATTTAGTCCTGCCTTTTCATCCTCCCCCCTTTTTTTGGTTGGTAGACTTTTAATAACAGCTTCTATTTCATCTTTAAGGGGTTACAGTTCTACTTAAATTTGCTTTATCTGTTCTTGGTATAAGTTTGGAAAGTGAGAAAAGTATTCATTTCTTTTCTATTTTCCAATTTGGTACAGTTTTTAAAAGTCTGTTCATAGAATTCTCTAGAATACCTCTTGTCTTTGTTTGGTGGGTATTCCATTATTTGGTTTCTGTTTCCCTCTCTTGTATCATATGTCACTCAAATTTTATTGCTACCTTAATTTTCACTTAAAATTTAAACATAATTCTTGTTGTCTTGGTCTTTAGGCAAGAAGTAGACATAAGATCACTTAAGGCACTACATGTCTGTGGAAGAATCAAGGTAGTATTAATCTGAAAGTTTCATCCAGATTGGTACTCATAGAAATGGATGTTGTCTTGAATGGTATATGAGGGGAATAGTAATTTTCAGCCTTAACAAGCTGTGAACTCTGAGAACTGAAGTAATGACTATCATGGCCAGACATGCATACCTGTGAAAATTTGGTACAGACTTCATGAGAATAGTCAGTCAATGTCTGATTGGATTAAAAAATCCTGGATTACACTGTCACATTTTAGCTACTCAAAGATCCCTAAATCCCCAAAGATTTTGTGTCTTTAATTCAAGCAGTATTTAACAAAATCTGTCTTTTCTCTCAAAGTCTTTGAGATGTTTATAACCAGATATTCTAGAGAAGATAGTCAGTGCTGCTGTCCCATAGCCTTTTCATTGTGGTAGATTTAAAACTCCATACTAAAATACAATGCTTTAAGTTAAATCAGTCTCTCTCTCCCCCACACTCTCTCCATATAATATATATATATTCCTTCAAGGTTGACCTGACTTATGCAAATGTTATTTTGGTTTTGAGCATTTAAGTTTAGATTCACAACAGATAAGATCTTTCCTATCTGCCCTGAACAACTGGGCAGGATCTTTCCCTAAGCAACTGAATTTACTATTATTATTTTATTGAGGTAAAAGTCTCATTCAGTAGCCTAGGTTTGCTAGAAACTCACTGTAAACAAGCTGGCCTTAAACTTGATGTGTCTCTCCTGCCTGAGCCTAGTAAATGTGGAGATTACAGGTGTGAGAAATCATGGCCTACTAGTGAACTTACTACTCATGAAAACATTATTGGCAATGAGTGGTGTTAGGTAGATGATTTGTCAGGTACTCTATTTAAGTACACGTATCAAAGCACTTTTCCTGATATCACAGACTCACCTGCAGTCTAGGTTATTCTCTAGTACTGGGGCAAAGTTTCAGAACCACTACTCTACACAGCAGATATCAGAGTCTATTCTACACATGATTCACAGATTAAAAAGAAAAATACAAATTAAAAACAGAGACCATTTTACAGATACCATATTTTCTCTTGTTTCAAAATACTGTCATCAGATTTAGTTGTAGGAAGTGAGGCAGAACAAAATGCCAAATATAGTTGTCAAAATAATTTTCATTGAAAGAAATAAGGAAATTGCGAATTTTATTTGCAAAGTTGTGATTCTCTGAATGTGGGTCAATAGCTTGCAGTTTATCTGGACTATGAATGGATATTCTATAAAGAAAGAAGCATCATGGTTTTGGGTGTGAATGATCATGTACAAGTGCACACTGACAGCATTCTTCCTCATTTTCCACATGGCTTGGAAATAGGGCTTTTATCCTACCTAGTGTGAACACGTTAATATTAGCATGAGGGAATATTTGCTGTTATTTGTTTTACACATGCTCCTTAAGAGTGAGTGAAGAATATTATTTTTGAAAAACAACTGTAAGATGCGTTACAGAAATAACTTTATGCTGGTATTCAGGGTACTCAATAGATTTTTTTTCATCCTGTATTTTCAGTTATCCTCTAGGAGACATCCTGCATTCTGATGTCTCAGGCTCCACCTCTGTTAGCAATGTGGCATAACCTTTTGCTATGTAACTCCAAGTAGTGTCCTGAAGGAGAAACACTCTTGTTCATTATTCATGCAATATCTTTCAAATTTTCCTTTACATATCTCATTATTGATCACCATCTCTGAGACTAGTCATGGTAAAAGACATATGGAGCAAGAAATGTTTTAGACAAATTAGAACTTTCCCAGATATAACCTTTGTCATTAGTTGTGATTTGTATTGTGTCATTTTGGCAGAAAGCATAAGTTGGTTATCAACAGACTCGTCAGCATCCTAGGCAAAAGCAAACAATGAATATATACATGTTAAATTCTGAATAGTTTTTATATAAAAAAGGGACACATACATTTTAAATAGGTGTCAAGCATAGAAAATGGAGAAAATGAGTTGTTTAATGACTTACAGCTCTGAAAGCAGGCTCAGATTACAAAAGCAGAGCTACAGGACCCTTTCTATCTTTGAAAGGGTCCATGAAGGGCCTCTGAAATGCAAGTAATTAAGTAGTTGACACTCATCTTATTGATTGACCTGTGCTAGAAGTCTTCTTCTGTTAATGTGGCTTCTGCCTTAGCATTTGGATGTTTTCATTTAACTATTATAAGATTTGAATGGAGGAACTTAGGCAAAGAAAGGGCAGTAATAAACAATCTTATCAAGTGTAATGTTCATAAGAAAAGCCTAATATAAAAATGTTCACAGAGAGATGTGGAAGTTTATCTTTTTAGACAGGACATATCTTTGTAAATTAATATCTTTATATCAAAACAATTCATTTAATAATATTTTCTAGTGTATTACTTCTGAGTTTCAACAGTTTACTTATATATCAGATCTTCTAGTAAAATCCTTATTTTGTCTTTTTCCTTTCATATCCTCTTCTTCCCTGCTTTTGCTCTCCTTTGAACCCCACCCCACCCCATTAATTCAGACTGGATCTAATGATTGGTTGTGATAAAAGGAACATTTTTTTTTTTTTTAAAGAAAGGATGCTTTCAGTGCTGTCATCATTAGAAACCCTGTCATTTGATTTTGCCCTTTGATAATAACCAGTAAATTAAGAAACAGAGGAGTGAATGAGCAACAAAAGAGAAATGAAGAAGCAAAAGACAGTACAAAGGTGAGGGTGACATCAAATTGAGTTACTCATGCTGCCAGACCACATCCAAAGATTCTATGTGGTCTATTGCTACACTGAACAAACTCAGATGTTGATGACATGAAAGATCTTTTTCTTCCTCAGTGAAAATCAGCCGCTAAAATATACTAACTTCTCTGTGGTGATGCATTATTACAAAGATTATTTCTTCTGAGTTGGCATTCAGTGATTTAAAGCCTCTTTGCATTTAAATGTGATATTGTTTTGGTATCCTTTCAATAATATAATGCATGAACATTATCTGAATAGAGTAGAAATTGTATCTGGGGGAGACAAGAATTAAAAATAAAAATCATGACTAATGCTTCACTGTGCAACTATTCGGAAATACCCTCCAGAACTGGATCTCTTTACTCTAAAAATATCCTTGATCTTTCTCCAACAGACAACTTTCTTTCATCTTAAAGATCTTTTACATTTACTATTTGTTCTAAGTCAAATACTATGCCTCAGTATTACTTGATAGGTTCTTCTATTTCATGTTCTTCTTTTCTGCAATACCCAAATATTCTACAAAAAAAAATCTGACCATCTTTCTAAAAATAGCACCTATACCATTATGCCTTACTGTGGTCTATTTTTTATTTGTTTTATTTTGTTTTTTTAAACATAAAATACTCTGCTGTATCAAAATTCTCTGTATGGATATGAATATACAGGTAGTAGGTATACATTCATGTTTGGAGGTATCGGTGCACACATGCGTACAACAATGTAAAGGCCAAAGTCAATTTTGATTTTGTTCTCCAGGAGCCATTCATCTTTTGAGAAACAGTCTTTTCCTGGAAAATGTGGTTCAACCATTAAGTTGATCATTCACTAAGCAGTGAGATCCAGCTCTTTTTCTGTCTCTTCTACCCTAATGTTTATATTACCAGGACTTGACCATATTCCCAGAATTTTACATAGGTATTGGTGTTGAGGAGATCAAACTCAAGCCCTCATGCTTATGTAATAAGTATTTTAAGCATGGAGATAAACTTGCAGTTTTTAGATTTCTTTTTATAGAGTCTGAGCATAAAATAGTCTACCAAAACATGTGCTGATATTATATCTTGGAGCTCTTTACAGTTATAGTTAGGACTTTTGGAAAGAGGTTTGAGCAGGAAGGATTCTGACCTAATCAGCAGATTCAGTGATGATTTCTAAATTTTCTACCCTCTTGAAAGATGATGTAAACTAAGAAGTGTGAACTACTTTGATTAAGTAATTTACTAAACACGTGTCTTAGAAGGGTGTGTCATGTTTTCTACTCTTTCTTTCTGGCTCTGTTTTTCCTGGTCATGATGTAATAAGCAACAGCTATATACCATGAAGAACTGCCTCACCACAAGCACAAAAGTGAAGGAATGAAATGACTGTGGATGGAAACATCTAAAGAAGTAAAACAAAATTAGTCTTTCTTCTCTTAAATTAATTAATAAGAGAAATTTTGACAGGATTACAAAAGTTGGAACAAAACTTAGAGTTTCTTCATTCTCCTAGGAAGTAGGCCACTCTTCTTAGTTTTCCCCAAAGTTCTACATACCTCTCTATATTACAAAGTTTCAAGGTATGGTGTCAAAGCACAGAATATATGAAAAGAAATCTATTAGGCAAGAATTCCATTTTCTTTCTCTTCTCCACTCTCCACCGCCACCACCATTTCCTTCTATCTCTTCTCTTTCCTTCTATTCTTGTTCACAGCCTTCACTGCTGGATTTCAACCCTGCTGCAAATTATGTTAGATATATAGCAGTACACAGTTGGCCCAATTCACATCTAGGATGTCATAAAGTCAACATTAGAATGTAGACTGACAACTAATCTGTCTTTCCCTGGTGGTAGAAGTTCAATATTTGCTAATTGAAATAGCCAAAAATAGTTTATTGGGATTACTATCTTGAAATTCTAAATGAAACTGAGATAAGCAAAAATATCTTATAGCCTGTTTAACAAAGAGACTTTCCTACAACAAGTTCTCAAAAAGATAACTAACACCTAATAAAATTAGTTTAAATAATGATGCTTTTGTATTCCACATATCCATTGTGGGATTCAGAAATTAGTATTTACATGAAACAAAAGGAGCTAATATGGCAATCACCAATGCTCTAATTCTTAATTCATTTCCACAACAATATAACTAGCAATTTAATTTCTTGAGTACAACTGGCATCCTAACACAGATGGCCATTCTTTTAGGAAGAAATTATGTTAGCTGTATCCTAGCATTATTTATATCTGGAATCTGTCAATTTTGGGTTTTAAAGAATAACTCATTTTTTAAACTTAAATTTATCTTCCCTTTTCAAGAACCCTATTGTGTCAATCAATGATATACATTTATACAGTTAGCATTGAGCTAACTAAGTACAGACTATTTTTATTAGCTCTGTTTTGCAAAAAGTGGTCAATTGTGTCTTTGATGAGGCTTTATAGCATGATTGGAGGCTGGGATTTGTCAAAGGCAACTCATTGATATTTTCTCTGTAATTATAAAGCTTAATTAGAATAGATTATTCTAACAATGCATAGTTTGAAAAATGTATTTAACACTATATAAAAGTTTTAACCAGCATCTAGTTTAACAGTAATAATGGTTTGTATGCTAATTCATAGCCTATGGATGTAGGTCATGAGTAAGTGCCTCCTTGAATAGTGAGTGTACAAAGAAAGCTATGGGATACTAATGTAATATCAAGTCACTCAGACAATTCTTGAAAACTTACTTTTTTTCTTTAGGACTTAGGAGAGTTCAATTCAGTAAAATGCTAAAATTATCCAGGTATACTAAGACTTTAATTCAACCTAACATTTTCTAATTAAATAGTAATTTAATACTATAGGTAACAAATAACATTGTACAGTGCAATTTGTTCTTCATTGTTTATACTAATCCATAATCTCTAAGTAATTATAGAAAGCATTACCTATTCAACTAAAATAAGTAGCTGCTCAGGTTATATCCATTAGGGAGTGTCCTGTGCATTGTAGGGCATTTTCTTTTTTTTTTTTTTTTTTTTTTTTTTTTTTTTTTTTTTTTTTTTTTTTTTTTTTTTTTTTTTTTTGATAGTTTCATTACTCTTTATTTTATCATTATCCCTTAATTGGGAAGTTATACTGATTTTAATTTTTTACTTTTTCTTTTCTTTTTTATTATTATTTTTTTTTTTGCTTATTCACTTTATAACCCATTCCAGTCACCCCTTCCCACAATCCTTCCCCATTTCTTCTTTTCTGAGTACCCCCTCCTCCTGTATCCCCCACCCTGCCACTTTAAGTCTCTGAGAGGCTAGGTGTTTCCTCTCCCATTGAGGCCAGTTGAGGCACCCAGCTAGAAGACCATACCCCATATAGAGGCTACATGTTTTGGGATAGCCTCCACTCCAGATGTTTGAGACCTACATGAAAACCAAGCTGCACATTTGCAACATATATCCAGGGAGGCCTAGGTCCAGCCCATGGAGCTAGATCTGTGTAGACTAGGTATCCTCCACTGTTGGTGATTCAGTCTCTGAGAGCTCCAAGGGTTCAGGTTGGTTTACTCTGTTGATCTTCCTGTGCAGTTCCTATCTCCTTAGGGCCCACAATCCTTCCCCCTATTCTTCTATAAGAGTCCTCAAGCTCCATCCACTGTTTGGCTCTGGATGTCTGTATCTGTCTGAGTCAGCTGCTAGTTAGAGCCTCTCAGAGGACAACTTGTCCCTATCTGTTCTCAGGCTGGAGGTGTAGATCCTGGGAGCTCTGGTTGAATCTTTTGATACTCATTCTAAAAAGGACAAAAGCACCCTCACTTTGGTCTTCCTCCTTCTTCTTGAGTTTCATGAGGTTTATGCGTTGCATCTTAGGTATTGTGTGTTTTGGGGCTAATATCCGCTTATCAGTGAGTGCATACCATGTGTGTTCTTTTGTGATTGGGTCATCACACTCAGGATGATATTTTCTAGCTCCATCCATTTGCCTAAGAATCTCATGAGCTCATTGTTTTTAATAGCTGAGTAGTACTCCATTGTGTAAATGTACCACATTTTCTGTATCCATTCTTCTGTTAAAGGACATCTGGGTTCTTTCCAGCTCCTGGCTATTATAAATAAGGCTGCTATGAACATAGTGGAGCACGTGGCCCTGTTGCATAAAAGAAATTCTGGGGGACTCTCCATCCCGGATTTCAAGCTGTACTACAAAGCAATATCGATAAAAACGGCATGGTATTGGAACAGAGACAGTCAGGAGGATCAATGGAATAGAATAGAAGACCCAGAAATGAACCCCCATACCTATGGTCACTTGATCTTCGACAAAGGAGCTCAAACTATCCAGAGGAAAAAAGACAGCATTTTCAACAAATGGTGCTGGTCCAACTGGAGGTCAACATGTAGAAGAATGCAAATTGATCCATACTTATCTCCTTGTACAAAGCTCAATTCCAAGTGGATCAAGGACCTCCACATAAAACTAGCTACACTGAAACTAATAGAAGAGAAAATAGAGAAAAGCCTTGATCACATGGGCAGAGGGGAAAAGTTCCTGAACAGAACACCAATGGCGTATGCTCTAAGATCAAGAATTGACAAATGGGATTTCATAAAACTGCAAAGCTTCTGTAAAGCAAAGGATACTGTCAATAGGACAAAGTGGGAACCTACAGATTGGGAAAAGATCTTCACCAACCTTACATCTGATAGAGGGCTAATATCCAAGATATACAAAGAATTGAAGAAACTAGATTCCAGACCATCAAATAACCCTCTTAAAAAATGGGGTAGAGAGTTAAACAAAGAATTCTCAACTGAGGAAACTCGAATGGTTGAGAAGCATCTAAAGAAGTGTTCAGCATCCCTAGCCATCAGGGAAATGCAAATGAAAACAACACTGAGATTCCACCTCACACCAGTCAGAATGGCTAAGATCCAAAACACAGGTGACAACAGATGTTGGCGAGGATGTGGAGAAAGAGGAACACTCCTCCATTGTTGGTGGGACTGCAAGCTGGTACAACCACTATGGAAAGCAGTCTGGGGATACCTCAGAAAATTGAACATAGTGTTACCTGAGGACCCAACTATACCCCTCCTGGGCATATACCCAGAAGATATTTCAACGGGCATTTTCTTATTTACATTTTTTTCTTTTTTGATTTTTGACTATTACATGCTTTATTTAATTTTTTTGCCTCTACTCCCAGTAGTCAACATCCCCCAATTTTTTACCCCATCACTGTTTCTCTCCTTCCCCTCTGAAAGGGTGCCCTCCCCACAGGCATTCCCCTTCCCTGGGGCTTCAAGCGTCTCCAGAATTTGGTTCATCTTTTCCTATTGTACCCAGACAGGGTACTTTTCTTCTACATATTTGCCAGGGCCTCGGACAAGCCTATGTATGTTCTTTGGTTGGTGGCTTAGTGTCCGGGAGCTCCAAGGGGTTTGAGGTTAGTTTACACTGTTGGTTTTTTTATGAGGTTGCCAAACCCTTCAGTTTCTTCAATCCTTCCCCTTACTCTCTTCCTTAGGGGTTCTCAACCTCAATCCAATGGTTGGGTGTAAATATCTGAGTCAGTATCAGACAGCTGCTGGTAGAGACACTCCAAGGACAGCCATGCTAGGCTTCTCTCTACAAGCACAATATAACATCAGTAACAGTGTCAGGGTTTGGTGCTCTCTTATGGGATGGATCCCAAGTTGGGCCAGTCAGGGAACATTTGGGGTCAAAAATTTTGAAGGTGAGTCCCTCTATCTATCCCCACCCCTTTCTATCTAGTGGTGATGGTCTCCCCAGGTTCCCTCTTCCCACTGTTCAGCATTTTTGCTAACACTTTGATTGCATCCTAGGAACCTCTCACATCACAGGTCTCTGACACTTTATTGAGGTTCTTCCCACCCTTTACCCTTAACCCCTACCTCTGGCAGCTGCACATTTCCATTCATTCTCCTTGCCTTCTGGGCTTCTGTCCTACCTCCCTCCATACCTGATCTTGTCCCCTTCCCCCTCTCCAACCCTGTTCTCCCACCCAGGTCCCTCCCTCCCTCTGCTTCCCATGACTATATAGTTTCCCTTTCTACATGTGGTTGAAATATCTTCACTTGGGCCTTCCTTCTTGTTTAAATTCTTAGGATCTGTGGGGTATATTATGGATATTTTGTACTTTTTGGTTACTATACAATTATATGTGTGGGAATACAATGCCTGTCCTTTTCGGTCTGGGTCATCTCAGGATGATATTTTCTAGTTCCATTCATTTGCATGAAAAATTCATGATGTCCTCATTTTAATAGCTGAATAGTATTCCATTGTATAAATGAACCTCATTTTCTGTATCCATTTTTCAGTTGAGAGACATCTGGGTTGCTTCTGTTTCTGGGTATTACGAATAAGGATGCTGTAAAATAGTGGAACACATGTCTTTGTGGTATGGTGGAGCATCTTTTGGGTACATGTCCAGAAGAAATGTAGCTGGGTCTTCAGGTAGGACTATTTCCAGTTTTTTTTAGGAATTGTTAGATAGACATTTTAGCATGGTTGTACCAGTTTGCTATCATATCAGCTATGGAAGAATGTTCCCCTTTTGCCACTTCCTCACCAACATGTTTTGTGACTTGAGTTTTTGAACTTATCCATTCTGATTAGTATGAGGCAGAATATCAGATTTGTTTTGATTTGCATTTCCCTGATGACTAAGGATGTTGAATATTTATTTCAGTGCTTCTCAGCCATTTATGATTCCTCCATTGAGAATCCTCTGTTTAGCTCTGTACCCATTTTTAATTGGGTTACTTAGTTATTGGAGGCTAATTATATATTTTGGATATTAGCCCTCTATTGTATGTAGAATATGTAAATATCCTATTCCAATTTGAAGGTTGCAGTTATTTGTCCTATAGTGTCCTTTGCCGTACAGAAATTTTTCTGTACATAAATGACCTCCCCAAATTCTATGAGAAAACTCCTACATCAGAAAAGCAACTTCAGCAGAATGGCTAGATATAAAATTAACTCAAATAAGTCAGTAAGCTTACTTTGTACAGGCTGAGAAAGAAATTAGGGAAACAACAGCCTTCAAAATAGCCATAAATAACATATCTTGATTTAACTCTAACCAAGCAAGTAAAAGATTTATATGACAAGAACTTTAAGTCTCTGAAGAAAGAAATCTATAGGACTAACATGGTGAAAATAGTCATCTTACCAAAAGCAATCTACAGATTTAATGCAATCCCCATCAAAATTCAAATACAATTCTTCACTGAGGAAAGTCAAACTCTCAACTTAATATGGAAAAACAAACAAACAACCAAACAAAACAAAACAAAACAACAGGGTAGCCAAAAAATTCTGAACAATAAGAGAACTTCTGGGGGAATCACCATCCATAACCTCAAGCTGTACTGCAGAGCAACAGTGAAAAGACCACATATTTGTACAAAGAAAGACAGGTCAGTCAATGAAATATAATTGAATACCCAGAAATAAAACCACACATTTATTGACATTTGATCTTCGACAAAGATGTCAAAACCATACAGTGGAAAATGACAGCCTTTTAAATGAATGGCACCGGTCTAACTGGCAGTCAGCATGTAGAAGAATGCAAATTGATTCATATTTATCACCCTGAACAAAACTCAAGCCCAAGTGGATCAAGGGCCTCAACATAAAACCAGATTGACTGAAACTAATAGAAGAAAAAATGAGAAATAGCCTCGAAAACATTAGCATAACAGAAAATCTCCTGAACAGAACACCAGTGGCTCAGGCACTAAAATCAACAATTGATCAATGGGACCTTATGAAAATGAAATTCTTCTGTAAGGCAAAGGGCAATATTTGTCAATATCCTTATATTCTGTACACTTGAAGCTAGTTCCATCCCTCCCGTATGAATGACATGTGATTTTGTCTTTAGCCTTTAAGGAGTATCCTCAAAGAGATTGGTCAATATTTTAGTGTTATATACATATGTTTCCTTGTACACATATATTCCTAATAGTGAATTACAGGAAATGTATGAACTTAAGAAAGGCTTAAAGACTATTGGTATGATATATAACATTTGGAAGAAAACTAAAGGATATCATCCAGGTGTATCAATGCATTCAGATGTGTATTACTAAATATGTAAGTTTATCCTTCTGTGAATGCAAGCTTCTTCTGACGTTGATCTAATGACAATATGATGAATAACAGGCTCAGAAATCCATTGATATGTTTTTTTTTAATTGTCTTACTCTGTTGTGAATTATCAATCAGCTGCTCTGACTGAGAAATTTATTCAAGATAATATATAAGAAGGAAAGAATTTTTTATATGTATTAGTCATGTTTTGATTCTACAGTTCAACATCACCACTTTCATCATTGTGCATTATCATTTGTCATTATTTAGCATGGACAGAGTTTTAAAATGAAAGAAATGCCATTAATTAAAAAAGAAAAAAAGAAAAAAGGCTGAAAGAAGCTGAGGAGGAGGGCAACCCTGGAGGAGGACCAGCAGTCTCAATTAATCTGGACCTCAAGATCTCTCAAACATTGGATCACCAAAAAGGCAGCATACATCAGCAGCATATATGAGGCCCCCAGAACATATACAGCAGTTGACTGCCAGATATGGTGCACCTAACCCTCAAGAGACTGGAGGCCTCAGGGAGTGGGGAGGTCTGGTGGGGTGGAGGGTAGGAGGGTGAGGACATCCTCGTGGATACAGGGGGTTGAGAAGTAGGTATGGGATGTGGAAGAGTTGGAAGGTGGACAGGGGTGAGGTGAAGAATAAAATCTGGAGTGTAAAAAAAAATAATAAAAAATTTTTAAAATCACAACAAAAAAGGTCAAAAATGAGATACTAAGGAAATTATTTCTTACACATTTATCACTTCTAATCTAATAGTATATACTTTCCCTGGCTTCAATTAAAAGACCAAATTATAAGGGGACAATCAACATAAATGTATTTTTTCGAGACAGGGTTTCTCTGTGTAGCCCTGGCTATCCTGGAACTCACTCTGTAGACCAGACTGGCCTTGAACTCAGAAATCCGCCTGCCCCTGCCTCCCAAGTGCTGGGATTAAAGGCATGCACCACCACCACGGCAAAACAAATCTCTTTGATTAATGTTTATTATGTTCTCCATCTGATTTATCATTTATTCATTTATCATTTAGTCATTTTTGCCAAGCTTTGATGGAGCCCTTGTAAGAATATCATGGTTGAAATATAAACCAGAAGAACAAACATAAACTAAGAATAGCATCTCAGTCAGGAAGACTCACAATACTGCATTATGAAGACAAAGACTATTTCAGACTGAAAGGTTAGGTCATATATAGTTCAGTCTGCTATGATCACTTTCTTCAAAGGATGTTCTTCAGGCAGGTTTGCCTGGCAGGCCTAGGTGCAGAGGGGAGGGGCCTGCCTTGTGGCTGTGTCCTCTAGTAAACAGGTCCCCTAGTTTGCTCCACTTGTTTGCTATATTATGCTTCTGCACCTTTAGGGCTGATCATTTTAACAAGATTTAAACATTTTGTAGGATAATTTTAGGTTAGAAGTTGAGAGAAAATAAAGTTTAAATAAAGAAGCAGGGAAATTTGGGGCTAAAAGGTAGGAACCTTGTTTTAGGTATTCCTGTTAGGGAGAACAAACATTTAAACAAAGCCTGAAAACTTTGGGGGTTAAGGGTTTCTGGTCTCTTTTTCTTTTGATTTCTCAGCAGCAAGATCTTATCCATTGTCTTTGCCTGGCAGGCCTAGGTGCAGGGGGGAGGGGCCTGCCTTGTGGCTGTGTCCTCTAGTAAACAGGTCACCTTGTTTGCTCCACTTGTTTTGTCTTGGCTATTATATCCAAAATGTAGAGCAGAAGAAGAAAAAGCATAGAGGCTTGGTAGAACAGTACCAGCAGGAGACAGAGGGAGTGAGAAGCATCACCCATAGCTGTGCCCTATGTCTCTAGCCACAATGGTAGCAGGGCACTGGGCAGTTGGAGAGGCTGAGTCCAAATTTTTTGTTTGTTTGTTTGTTTTTTGTTGTTGTTTTGTTTTTTTGTTGTTTTGTTTTGTTTTTTTGTTTTTTTGTTTTTGTTTTTGTTTTGGCCCACAGGGGTCAGCATGCTGGGCTTGGGTTGGTAGGAAAGGGAAGTCAGAGAATTCAGGGCAGGCGCTGACATCTGAAACACAGCTCTGTTAGCTATGTAGTAGCCCTTGCTGAGGGGCTGGGGGAGGGGAAGAGTGCAGGCTAGTAGCCACCTTATCAGAGTTAAGTCTGAGATGAGATTTATAGAGTGTAGCTAAGAGTAAAAAAAGAGAGATGGTCGAGAGGAGGGGGGAGGGGGAGAAGAAGTGGGAGAGGGATTGGGAGAGGGAGAGAGAAACCTGGGTCTTTTGAACTAGGTCAGGGGTTACTCAAGGTTCTTCAGTAATCTGGAGTTCTGTTGTAGTCTGTATGGGTCACCAGCTGGGTGTATGATTCTGCTGGGTTTGCCTCTGCCAGGGCACCCCACTTCTGGGGTGGGAAAGAGCTGTCTGAGGCATGGGAAAGCTGGTTCAGGAGTCCTCGAGTTTGAGAGGAAGCCTGGGCCCAGGGAATTCTCAGACTCTTGGGCATTCAGGTGCCATTGGAAATTGCACAAGAGTAGAGAACAGAATCAGGGGCCCACAGGCTCCCCATGGTAGATCTTGGTGAAAACAGACAGTCCATGCTTCTAAACAGTTTATCTTTATGGCAGAATGTGGATGCATAAAATTATACCCCACTTCTCAGGATGGGCCTGAGATTAAATACCTTTTACAGGGAGGAATATCTGGGAAGGGAATCTTATTAGCTAAGCCCTCTGGACTTCTAGGTACTTCATTAGCATGGAGAACTGTTTTGGACCTACATAACTATGGTCATGTCTCTTTTATGTGAGAAGCTTGCCATGTGTTCCAAGTCAGGAATCTGGCAGCGAGCTGGAAGTCACCTAAGCCTCAGGTATGTGCCCACCGAGTCTTAACCTGCTCTGCCTTATCAAACTTCCTGGCGTGGTTTTTTGGTTTTACAACCCACAGAGTATGATGCCTCTTTTTCTTAAACATTAAGACTTCAGTAAGAGTTTTGGCCATGAACCTATGCATTGTTCTATTACCAAAACAATAGGCAAGGCAAATTAAACAGTGATACTTTTCCATATAAAAATTGTCATAGAAGTAATAATAAAGAACAAACTTTGTGGCTTATAGTCAAGGGAGATAAATATGAAGTGATCATGTATGGATTTCAGAATTTTCAGTTTAGGATGTTCCATTTTATGTTGATATTAATTAGCATGCTAAAATTCCAAATTTTGCTTTAAGGTCTTTTAGAATGATCCTGGTACTCTACCCATCTGAAGAATGGAAGCATAAAGATGTCAGTAACTAATCTTCTTGTTTCTCACCTCTTGTAGATTTTTTTCTCTGCAGAACATAAATGCCTTCAGTGTCTACTTAATTATCCCTAATTTATTAATGAGTAAGGGTCCTAGCTAAGTCTTTTTAACTTTATTTTAAATCAATAAAATATCTTTGCTGGAGAGAGAGAGAGAGAGAGAGAGAGAGAGAGAGAGAGGAGAAAGAAATTGATTTTCTAAACCAGAGATGTGATAGGATATTTTTCCTCTACCACTTTATTCTTTCTTCTCTTTTCTCCTCCTCCTCCTCTTCAGTCTCACTTCCTTTTCTATTTTTTTCTCCATTATAATATCTGTTAGCATTCTGACAAACTTGACCTTCATAGTTATCTGGCAATAGCCAGGTATGCCCCTCCCTACAATTATAAAAGGGGCTGTCTGGCCCCTCCTCTCTCTCTCTTGCTCCTGTGACCTGCACCTGCAGGTTGTCTCTGCCCCTTACCTCTTCCCTTCCTCCTCTCTCCACATGGTCATGGTCTGCCACCACCTCCACCTCTCTCTCTGCTCTCCCTCTCCTCTCTTCCCTCCGCCTAAATAAACTTCCCTCTTGGAACCCTCTGGCCTGTCATCTCCTGCTTGAAGATATCAACAATGGTGCCAAAATCCATCCCTCACTGGTCAGAGTAACTGAGCCATGTGGTCCCAGGAAAGATTTCTTGAGCTAGAAATGAACCCTGTCCTCCCCTGACACTCTAGGACTTCTCCCCATGGGTAAGACACTTCCCTTTCCCTCGAGACAGTTTCTCGTGGCTGAGTACCCCAGGCCAGGCCTGGACCAACTGCTCTCTGCCTCAGGAGTACTGCCTCCAGTTCTAGGCCCCAGTGTGTCTCTTTCAATAGGTTAGCCTTCTGCGCACTTCTCCCATCCTCCCCCAGTCATCTGCAGCTGCCTGGGCTTAGTTCCTGGACTTAGTCTGCCTGGAAAGCAGATGGTCCAGAACCGTCTTTGCTCCCTCCTCCCTTCTGTGGTTCTTAGCTTTGCTCTGGGTCTTCTCCTTACATTCTGCCAGGAACCCTCTCTGAGACTTGGGTTAGCTCCCCCAGCATGCAGGGAGGCGCTCTCTCCCCCTCGCTGCCCGGGACCTGTATAGTGAGTGTTAGCGGTGCCTACTGTCACAAAACCATTAACTTGAACATTGCTGTGATATGCTTGCTTTTTCCTTGCTCACTGCAGCTGCCTGAGAGAGGCACTGGGCAGTGACTTCCTGCTGCAAATAGGAAGTCCTGCCCTGCCGCCAGCAGACCTGATTTGCAGCTCGTGCCAGCAGTTCGATCATTTGCCACTGTTATCAGCTTTCTTATTCTGGTCCTAGCCAAATACTACTTTATACAGCCTGTCAAAGTTACTTAAGACCAATATTATGGCTCTCAATTTTGTCAGAAGTCTGCTAATACTAACTTAAATAGTTTATAGCTGACAGAATTCCCAAAGCCTCTAGCAGTTGACCCTAGATGGTTTCAGAAGACTTGAACACTGGACTCCTAGAAGATACAGCCTGGATTGTATGTGAACGAACACAGTGGACTAAACTGGATACCCTGAGTCAAACCGAGGTAAGTCATTTCTCATGTCATGTGTATCCATTCCACAGAGAAAAAGCCCTGTGTCTTCTGTGCTTGAAAGCCAAACTGAATTCACCCAAGAGAGTATGGAAACCACAGGAACTATTGGCTAGTGGACTCTTTCATTTTTTAAAATAATACAACTGGTAGATTATTGTTTACTCTTTTTCAAACTTCTGACTACATTGACAGCTAAAGTTTCACAGATATTATCTGTTACCTCATTATCTAAACTCAGTTGCCACCAATTAAACGCTTTATATTTCCTCTTCTTACTATCCCACTGTCCTAATATCATCTGAATTCCTATGAATTCGCCTGTTTTTTTAAACATTCCACTATACGATCCAACAAAGGTTTATCTTAAAGACTGCTTGGTTTGTTAACTCATGCTGTTATCTCTTTTGTAAACTTATAAGCTACAGGAAACCCACTGAGATCTACCTCTCAGGACCAAATAGATGCCATCCAGATAAGTACATCTGCCTGAAGTTCCCACTTACTATCTATTACAAAGGGTGGGATCCCTCTGGGTTTCAAATGTACATCTTAGAAAAAAATTTCTTTTTCCTAAATGTACTTAATCTTATTCCCTACATCCTGTCAACTCCAGGTGCATCCAGGACAGCTCCACAGAACCAACCTTCAGATGCTCCATCTCCTGTCATAGACACAGCTGCTTCTACTGGACATCTTCCTTCTGGCCTATCCTCAGATGGCTTCATAGACCCTGGACAGCAGGACTGGACAAACATCCCCCATACCCAGGTTCCCCCTAAAGACACATCGCCCACAATACCAGCAGAAAGTAGCCAGATATCATAATGACCCTATTCCTGCTGCGCTGTCACCTCTTTTAATTTTTTCTTTTTAATTAAACCAAAATTGGGGAATGTTAGCATTCTGTCAAACTCCACCTCCATAGTTACCTGGAAACAGCAAGGTATGCCCCTCCCTACAGTTATAAAAGGGGCTGTCTGGCCCCTCCTCTCTCTTGCTCCTGTGACCTACACCTGCAGGTTGTCTCTGCCCCTCTCCCCTTTTCTTCCCCCTCTCTTCACATGGTCATGGCCAGCCACCACCTCCACCTCTCTCTCTGCTCTCCCTCTCCTCACTTCCCTCCACCTAAATAAACTTCCCCTCTTGGAACCCTCTGGCCTGGCATCTTCCGTTCCAAGCTCCTGCATGAAGATATCAACAATATCTATATTCATTTGATAACACTTTTACCAAGGTTCTTTAGTAGACATTATCATTTTGGAAAACACTAAAAAAAAATATGCTAAGGAAATAATTGTACATATATATATTTTTTCCTCCTATATAAGAGCTACATACTCATAGTACTCTACTGAAGGCTCTTTCAAATCATTTCAAGTGTGTCTATTTGGAGACTAATTTGCATATATGAGAGCCAAAATGGAAGGATCTACCTTTATTGTCTTTGTTTTATGAATTATAATCACTTTGAGTGTTGTTATTATATTAGAGGAAGAGGTTAAATCCCTCTTCATTTTATGATATACACTTGTCTCATCTGCACAAACAATTTCTTTGCCATAATAAAGTTTGTTTAAAAATAAAGCTTATTTTCTGTACAAGATTGCTGAATAACTTGATGCTGTTTAATCTTTAATATTTATTGATATAGTCAGTACAATTAAATCTAGGAGAGTATTTTCAAAGTTATTCTAGCTATTAATCACATTTAGTTTGTGTGTGTGTGTGTGTGTATGCAAGTATGTGTTTATATTTTCTTTTTCTTATATTTTTGGGTCAAGTTGAAGAGGAACTTTGGAACACTTCCCCTTTCCCCCCCCATGGGAGAGGCTAATTAACATTCCTTGGTCAGAGGATACTTGCTGGATTAACATTCCTTGGTCAGAAGAAGAAGGGAGAGGTTGATTAACATTCCTCAGACCACAGGGAAGGGAACCCACCTGCAGGTGAGAAAGGCCCAGAGTAGGTAGACACATCCAGTAGCATGGACCAATTCTTACCACTTACAGACAAGGGAGGTCCTTGTAACCTCATTTCCCAAAGACCAATCAGTTTAAAAGTCACACTGTTCTGCCAATCATATTGTATCTAGTCACTGTTTCTCTAATCCACCCCTTAAACTGTATAAAAACTGACCAAATTGGCTGCCCAGGGTCAGGGGTTGCCACTCCAACTGCTGTGTAGGATGGCTTCAATGCATTGGATCATTAAAATTCCTCTTGCTTTTTGCATCAATCTACATCTCTGCGTGGGTCACTCAGGGGG